>JACXGI010000762.1:65995-84048 GCA_016801175.1 Esox masquinongy | reverse complement strand
CCCAGCCCCCAACCCTGGCTTCAGTCCAGCTAGCCAGCCAAGTCAAAAGTTCAAAGCCTTAAACACAGCCCAATCTGTGGGCCCGCCACCTCCCCCCTGTGTCGCGTCAGAGCGTGGCCAAAGAGAGAACGCTGAGACGAGAGAGACGGGCCGCAGGGCGCCCAGCTGAAAGGAGAGAGAGAAGGAAAGAATTAGAACCTGCATTACTCCTTCCCAACTCCCCTTTGCTTACCTCCCACTCGTCTAACCCGCACCTCCCCTTTCCCTCCACCCTTCACATAGCCCCGCAGCTGTGTCCAGCCAAAGGTGGGAGGAAAAGATGGCCTACATCCTTTCCTCCCCCCCCGCCTCCCGTTGGTCCCTCACACATGAAAGATCTGAGGGCCAGTGGGTGGTGGATGGTTGGTGGCGGATGGAGGTTGACCGTGGGCCCCAGCCTTAGCCAGACCCAGACACAACACAGAGCCGGCCCGGCTGCTCTCCTCTCCATCCCCCTGGGCTCAGCAGCCCTCCACAGCTGGGCTGGAATGTGACCTGCTCCAGATTTAATGCCAGACTTGGCCCTCCGTGTGAAGGGGCTTGAAGGGAGCGGTGGGGGGATAGGGGCTAGTATGAACTAGAAACCAGCATGCATGCAAGTCAGACTGTAAGACAGACAGACGGATTACTTTAATTTTAGTTTTATTAGTGTCCTTGTTAGCTGATACTTCGGCAACCGTTTTTCTTCCTTGGGTCTGACACAACAAAACAGACATTACGGACAAAAAGACATTATATGCAAGTGAGATGCATTACACATTAAAGAAATCACATGCAAGACACACATTTGAAAATGCTATACAACTAAAACCAGTGTGGGTGGGTGTGGGGTGTATTTGTATTAGTCTATGTTGACAGGCAGTCAGGCAGAAAGACAATAGGACTGACAGAAACACACAAACACACAATCTGCCGTGCTTACAGTAATACAGAAATTGAAAAATAGTGCAACACAGTGATTAGGGGTCATTCTTTCAGAGTATTTTTTTTATTATTTCTTTACCATTGTGTTACAGGAACATCTTTAACATTTGAATTTACAAATGAACATAAAATAACTATGTTTATAGTCTTTCCATTAATGGATTGGACATGGCTCAAAAAGGAGAGGATCAAAAATAAATATGATGTTATTAAAAAGAAGTTTGCATACTGTAAAAGCAATCGTGACCTAAAGTGTTTTTAGTGGAATCAAAAGGGTTGTTTGATTCCAGTAGCATTACATTATATTATAATGAGCTTAAGTGCTCAGAATATATTATATTACAAAAAGTTTTCTTGCAGTATACCACAGATACTTTAGGACAAGTTTAAAACACTCCAGCTATTTGACAGGCATTGATACTAAGATAATATATAGGAATTAAGCATTATTCAAAGAGCAATTTTAGTTAAACTAAAATATCTTACGAAATGTATAGCTTTTTACAAGGTAAGCCACCCCTGCATTACTAAACAAACTGTTAGCATGACATTCAGAAAGTGAAAGCAAATAGTATATCAGCTTTAAAACACCTCAATCCATTAACATAGTACAGAAGATCCCCAAAACGCAATGTCAACAACTCTGAGCACTGCAAAAAAAAAAAAAAGCTTTGTCAAAAATACATTTTGAGAACAAGGTACATAGTCTAACTCAGACACATGGACAAATCGGAACCAATCTGATATTCTGAAAACAAAAATATCAGGCTTGTTCTGATTGGTTGTTGTGTCTGAATTAGACTATGTACCTTGCTTTCAGATTTTTCTGTTGTGTTACAGCAACATTTTCTCACTGCACAGGCAGATATTTTGGCTTATTTCAAGCATTTTTTTTTATAATTTTTGAGGAAGTATTTTTGCACTGAGGGAAGGAAATCTGTGGAATCAGAAAACAGCAGCCTTCCTCTAAGGAAGGGGCAATGCATGACAGTCTTGAAATGGTGAGAGAAAGTCAGTAAACCAATTTTTGTATTTCTGCATTTATTTGACTTAAAATGTGATCAGATTGTCATCTAAGTCCTGTTAGTAGATTGAATAAAACTGATTAGACAAATGACACAAAGATAAATGTTTCAGTCATCTTGTAAGTATACATTATTTGCCATGAAATAACTAGTGGGCAAAAACCAATACAAAACAAAAAGAAATGCAAATCTATCCAACAAGTTTGTATTGTTAATCAGGTATACTTATCAGATCTGATAACATTTTTGGTCAAATTCATGCAGAAGTATAGATAATGCTGAAGGGTTCACATACTTTCTGTCACTGGATATGGGAAACAATTAGCCAGAACAAAATGCTATCTTTTCACAACTGCGCAAAAGACCAGAGTCACAGACAGGGAAACATCTTGTCACATCAGTATTAAGCCGTTTCAGTCCTTGTCTTATGTTGAAAGACAAATCAAGAACCAACAAAACCAATCAACCGGCTACTGACTCGAAAGAAACGCTGACAAGAAAGAAAAGTCCTAGTTTACTCTGCTGGATAACGGGGACTTCTCTGAATGTCACAACTGTGTGTTTGGGAACTCTTGAAGAAATGTACAGCCTGGTCTTGTAGATGTTGACCCTACCTGATTGTTCTAATTCTGTTGAGAATGTCACTATTGTATAGTTGGGAATTCTTTGAGAAAGTCACAGGTCTTCTTGTGGATGACCTCCCGGAGCTTTCTCACCCGTCGAGCGCTGGAGTTCCCCACAAAGCTGTCTGGCTGCAGCACAGCCATGCCATTGTGGACATCGCCCATAATGATGAGCTGCCCATCAGCCGTGGTAATGTTGGGGCATGGGCAGTTCCAGTCCATGTTCATCAAGGTCACCTCTAAGGGTTCCTGGCCAAAGAACTTGAGGCCCATCTTCTCGTCCTTCAGGATCTCCTCCACAGTGACCAGGGCATGGCCCGAGTCTTGTTCTTCGGTCATCTCCGTTACACGCCCCAGGATGACAAAGTCACTCTTGCAGAAGCTGGCCACCATCTTGCCCCGCGGTTTACACATCTTACAGTTGTGGTTCTTTGGAAACGGACACATCTCCTCACAGGCCTCTTTGGACTCAAAGTTGTTTTCGTTGCCTCCACAGCCGCCCCAGATGAACGACTGGCATTGTTTGAGGGCGCTGCTGTAGGCCCAGCGGGGCTCGTACGCCTTACAAGGACCCTGCAGGCTGGGGAGGGAGCAGGGGGCCGACAGCTCTGCCCCACAGGACAACATGCACGCCGCGTAGCTGTCAAAGTGGTTGCGGTTCTTGTTGCACTGGCTGTAGGTAAAAGTGAAGCAGTTGTTCCTCTTGGCTTCGTAGTACCAGCTTATGCTCTCCTCCCCACAGTCGTCGCTGTCGGGCCCCTTCAGGCACTCCGCGGCTGGGAAAGGGAACAGGTTGGTGGCATTGCCCTCCTCGCCTTCTTTCCGGCCCGGGTCTCTCTGGATGACCGCCAGGGGAAAGTGTGAAGCCACCGTCCCGCCTACGTTCTTAGCTGTGCAGGTGTAGATGCCGGCATCATGCTGCTGGGCATTGTAGATGACCAACTGGCCAATGTTAGTGACAACCACGTTGCCCCGGACGTGGTTGGGTCTCATCACCAGGTTTTCCTTGCCTTCCAGCTGCTTCTCCCAGGTCACCTCTGGACTGGGCTTGCCTGACACTTCGCACAGGAAGCTGGCCGTGTCACCCACAAAAACTGCCTGCTGGGCAGGGTTGCTAAGCATCATTGGCGGGTGAATATCAGCAGGGAGTGTGGTCTCCGGGAGGGCAGTGGTTGGCCTCAGGGTGGTCTCTACGGGCAATGGGCTGGTGTTGGGCCAGGTGAGGTGGTACCTGCAGGGGAGATGTTAAATAATTGTGAGGCTTGCAGAAATTTATTTTAAAATTGCAGCATTTTATCTACACGCTATGGCAATGTTTAAAAATGCAGAAAATTAGCACTGCCGGTGGGGCATAAAAATGTTTTGCCCGCGATGTGCTCACAGCGCATATACAAAAGCCTGGCTCAATGACAATTTAAAGTTGGCCTTATTTGGAAATCCATTGTCTATGCAATCCTTGCACATCTGGGCAGAAGGGAAAAACGTTTCCATGATCATCGGATAAACGTGGGAGACTGGCCACACGCCGGATAACGTTTACCTGCAGGTGACCACAGAGATGGAGACGCCCTTGGAGCAGGCCTCAGCGTCCATGTAACACTTGTTGTAGTAGGTCATGCCGTCTGAGGCGCAGGTGAAGTGGGGTTCTCTCTCACAGCGATCCCGACACTTACACACAGGCTGGCCATCCCAGATGTCACATTCGGAGCCCTGCTGTGTACACATGAACTTGTCACATGTGGCGCCTTTAGGCATGCCCACCGGTCCCTTCATGATGTCAATGTAGCGCGCCGCCACGCAGCTCTTGTTCCCACACACGTTGTTGCAGCATTTTTCAAATGTCTCACAGTCCTTTTGGGTGAATAGGGAGACAGGGCAGGCGATATGTGAGGACATGTTTCAGTTACATGCAGGCAGAGATAATACAGCATGTTTAGGAGCTTTAGAGGCGCAACTTCTGATGTTAAGAAACAGTGCTGTTCTGTCTAAAGTTGGAATTGTTGACTATCACTCATGTATTTTCATCTCAAGGTCTCAAAGTCAACAGTGGTACTAGATCTACATCTGTGCATGCTTTAATAAATGTAGTGGACGGAACAATACACATGCTTTAAGGATGTGGAAAATGCTCAAAGAGAAATTCATTAATAAACAGAGACAATGTCCCAATTAATTGCAATGACCAGGAAACAGTACTGTTACGTTAATATTCACACTTTTACTTCACTCCTAAAAATGCAGAAACGTTATGTAGTTAAACTTTAAGCACAATATACTGTAGCCAATTTGTATAAAGCTCACGAAGAAAATACGCTCCTCAGGCTTACCTGGTCCGACTCGCATTCGCGCATGCAGGTGCTCATTGCGTCCACCCACAGGTTTGGGTTCATCTCGTTGGGGCACATACCCGCGTGAGAGTACACTACTTTGTTGGGTATGGACATTGGCATTGCTCTCACCCTCACACAGCTGTCTTTAACCAGAAGTAAGACGTAACACTGTCCAAAGAGAAACCAGATCCATCGGGGAAACAACATCCACCACATATCCAGCGCGTAAAGGGACGTTCACAACGACCCAACACCCACAAAAAATGATACGAGGAGCGTCAAATTGTGGTACGTTTTCCAGATGCGTGCGAAAATTTTAAATGAGTATTATTACAAAACCGAAGGAAAATAAAGTTGCTGTAAAATACAACACCACGGTTAGAAGAACGTGTGGTCAGTGCAGAGAGTTGCTGCAATGAAGATTCAGCGAGCCCGCCGTTCCACTTTTAATAGTCCAGAGAGATTAGGTTGTGGTATTTGAACCCTATTACTTGAGATCTAAATACATGAATTACAGTGGCTAGTCTACCCCGACAGCAAATCCCAAGCGAGTTACAGTTCTGAGGAACATATTTAAAAGTCCACACAACAGTTCAGACCAACAGCAGCAGTCTTGAGCGGGGATCGCTAGCAAGCTACCTGTGTTTTGTGCGTCAAGTGAGCATGACCGTTGTGACATCTTTAACCCTTCTCATGAATATTTAGACCACCTCGAGGCCTACGATGCAGTCAAGTCGAAAAATATCGTGTATGAACACAATAACGAACACATTTCTGAAGTACTGATTTGAACATTTTTATATAATTTCTATCTGTTGATGATATCTACACTGATTATGGTTTGGGACAACATGGTTTTATTGAAAACCATTGCAAAGTGATGTTTATAACATTTCCTAGTTATGGGTATCTTCAGACATCAGTATGGAACGGGTTAATACCTGTGTAATAGGCCAACTTACAGAAACCTAAAAAGGGTTGAATTATTTAAAGGTTCGTTCTGAGGCTACTCCCAGATTCTACATGGCTGCATGTGCAGTGTCATGCACTGAAACGAATACATGTTCTTAAATGGTTCTCCCTCAGTTCTTATGGATTCTTGGATAACTCTTGGATAAATAATCGTTAAGTACTGTGTTCTTTGTGTGTCATATAACAGGTCTTGAAATTTATGAAGTCCTGTAGAAATGTTCTTTTAATAGCACACAAAGCATTGCCCCGTGTTAACTTGAGATGATTGTTTTTGTACAATCTTATGCTACTCCACTATAAAAACTAACTTGTAAAAACTTTATAAACAATATTTTATTTCCATTGCTCTAGTTTAGATGTTTCAAGTAGTATCTCAGTCTTCCCATCCATTGAAATCATTCAAAAATGTGGGTTGTGAACTACAATTCCAAATATTGGATATTTCCCACTCTATCTGGATTCCAATATGAAATGCACCAATGCATGCTTGCATAGTTTGATTTACAGACTTATTGTGACTTGTAAGCTATGACTTTCAAGGAGATGTATTATACATTTGAATGTCTTAAAGCTGGCATCCTAACAATAACAAAGCAGTCACCCACCAGAGTTTTGGTAAATACATAAGGGATGGGTCTCGAGAAATGGAACTACTGTCAATTTCATAGAGCTATTAAAGCACGGCCTGACCATTCCGGATACCAAATCATTGTTTTAACAATTTGTTTATTAACCTTTATTTTACCAAGTTGATGAACATATTCTGCTTTACAGCAATGATCTGGGGAATAGTTAAAGCAGAGGAGCCAATTGGAAGCTTGCGATTATGATTAGGTAGCCATGTGGGTATGAGAGCACATGTTGGTATGAGAGCATGGTTAGAAATGAGTACCTGATATCACAGATAACATTGCTATTCGTATCATCAGTGCCATGGGATTGTTAATGATATAGGCCACAGTAATGGACATAAAATAATGCAACAACCATATCTCAGTCACTATCAAACAGTCATGGCAGGTACCATGTAACTCTGAATTTCACTCAAAAAGGCACCCTGGGAAATATACAAATTATGGTTAAAACCCTGCAGCAAGCCTTTTCAGGCCCTGTCCAGGATGGGCAAAACATTTATTATTGTTCAGAGAGTAAAATTATCTGAATGGATCACCTCCTGGTGATGGAACCATACCCAGTGCTGTTCCACTTTCTTTCATCACCCTGGGGCCAGAGGTTTGTATTGAACACTGGAGGTCGCTAGTGGAACTGTAGGACCCCTGATAAATATGCTCTGTGATTAAGTTTGAAAACTTTAGCAACACATTAATCCTCTGTCATAAGTCCCGCATGACGCTGACAGAACATTGGCATGAAACATTATTTGAAATAGCTTCTAGTCACTATTATTTTTCCTTTACATATTGCTTAATTATTATGTAGATGTCGTGTGCCATGCCGCAAGAATTTCATTGTTCAGAATGACACATTTTATTTGGGGCACTTGACCAATATAAAAGACTTTGACCATATTATTGCCTATTTTTAAAACAACAGCCTGTCTGCCCGGTTTCCTAAAAGAACGGTCCATGATGGTCACTCTTCAAGAGTTACAATACCATCTTTCCCATACCCAGTCTGAGGAGTGTAAATCTACATCAGCCTTCTCACCCAAGCGGAGCCCCTGCTTGGTCTAAGTGCTCACATACAGCCTCCCCACATATACATCCAGACTTGACAGCATTCAGCCATGTTGTGTTTAATGCCCCGACACCCCCAGCCTCACCCTCCACCCCTCACCCCAGGGAGGTTGAGACCCCAGCATTCCCAGCATAGCCGACGAATGAAGGGACTGAATGCATGTCACTTATTGAATAACGAATTCCAAAGGACCCCTTGTCAAGCATTCTGAAAGTCTCTCTGCCTTCAGTCTGGGTATTGTCTGCCAACAGTCCTTGACTTTGACCTATGTTGGCACTTCGCAGCCTCTACAAACAGTGTCCAAAACACACACACAGCTCTTACAATCACTTATTATTCAGTGATCCCATTCAGTCCTAACCAAAATGTATGGAACCACGATAATAGAAGAGTTGCATATACTGTATGCTCTATTTTTTTTTTTTTTTGTGTTTTGTATTTTTTTGTATTTTGTATTTTATGTTATACTCTGTGTGTTTTTTCTTGTGAAATGGACCCCCCTGGGTCTGAAATAATAAAATAAAATATGGTAGGACTGCAATGAAGACAAGTGACCTGGTAGTTATAGTGTGTTAACCTGGCTATCGGCAGGTTAACACACTATAATGGGGATACATAGAGCTTCATGCTAAAATAGCCTTGGTGGTCTTGAAAATAGCATTAAAATTAAAAATGTATTAAAATTTGCACACCACCTGATTCAACAATGTTATCATGTCAAGCCAGCTTCATACTTCTAGACAGTATAAAGCTGTATATTATACTTCGCAGAAAACAACATAGCCAGATTATGCCTACATTGAGGCTATTCTTCCATGCAAATCAAGTTACTGTCGACAAATTTTTCATTAATGAAAGTGGTGTAGATTGCAGAAAATTCTGTGATGGACAACATACAAATCATTAACAAGCCAAGCATGCTGAATAGGTTTCTTACAATAACTGCTTACAAATTACAAAAAAATTGCAGCTACGAAGTACAATATGCTACAGTAAGCCTGCCCTCCTTATTACTGTAGCCCATGAAGAAAATACAAAAGTGAATTCACTATTACGTGTTATGTTATCATATTGTCCTATGTTCTAATAAATAAGCTCTGCAAATCTTTGAAATGTCAGGTTACTCTTCACTATGGCCTACCATCCTACATATGAACACCCCAACACACACAACCTTGAATAGCATAACTTAATTACCATTATTATAATACAAAATCCTTTGAGCAAAAAGTACCAGATGAATCAAAATGTAGTTTCAACGGTCAAAACTGTAGCCAACAGTTACAGTCCTGTTCCCTAAATTAGACATGGTCATATTTGATTGAGAAGTCCAATCAATCCTTTCCCTTCTTGATAAGACATGGTCATATTTGATGGAGAAGTCCAATCAATCCTTTCCCTTCTTGATAAGACATGGTCATATTTGATTGAGAAATCCAATCAATCCTTTCCCTTCTTGATAAGACATGGTCATATTTGATTGAGAAAAGTCCAATCATTTGAGTCCTGGGTGGTCCAGTGCTCAGGTCCGCTGCCTCTGGTGCACATGTTCTGATGCAGCCTGGGTTTGACATACTGCCCTTTCAGGAAAAACTCTTACCACTTTCCTGTCCAATGAAACATTCAATGACTGACAGATATATCTAAGAAAAGGGAAATCCTTTATGGAATAAATGAATTGGGAATGAAAAAATGTATCCCACACCATGAGTAGAGCAGGGTACAGTACACGGTGTAGTAGATTTGTCTTGGTAAACAATGAAATGAAATGCTTTATTTCTGTGTCACACAATGACTTTCAAATGGAGTGTCAGGTAAATTTGTGATATGAAAATGTTGAGATGATAATACCCATAAGGTGGCGACATTTATCTTAAAAAATATTGGTTGCATTTAGGACTAAAACAATCAGAAATTGTTCAGGAACTGAGATAGCTTACTTGAAGAAACGCCTCCATCATTCTTTATCCAAGTGGGGCCCAGAGAGAAACCCACCTGTTCAGCCTGACCAGAAATAATTGGCAGTGAGATGTCTTGCTCTGTAGCACTGATTCTTGGGGTGAGAGCAATAAGTAGATCAGAGTGGCACCGTCCAAAATTTAAAAAAAAATTATAATAGAGGCACTTCTGAGTGGGCTGCCCAACCCTGTTCCTGGAGATCTACTGTCCTGTAGGACAGTTCTCTCCAACTCTAATTTAGCACACCTGATTCTAATAATTAGCCGGATGAAAAGCTTAACTGTGTTAGTCACAAATGGGGTTGAAGAGAAAACCTACAGGACAGTAGGTCTCCAGAAACAGGGTTGGGCAGGTCTGATATAACTGCAGCATCGCTTTGCTGGTGAATTAACCTCAAAATGATTTAGTGTGTGATCAACTTCCGAGTGTCAGGGTTCTTACAAAGATAAAAAATAATCAGGGCCGGGAAGACTTTTCTCACAGTGTATTTCCCTTGCCAGGACCACAATCACAACATAATCATGACCAACACAAAACCACAAGTCTGTCTTGTCTTGGTCAACACAAGCCCTTAAGGTCCATATGAGGTGATGTTGCTAAGTGTCCACACCTAATAGTGAATCTAACCTAATAAGATCACCTTAGATTCCCCTTTTGCCACCTAGCACATTCTACACATTTGCCAAGATTTGTGAGTTAACATTGCTTTAAAACTCTTTAGGATTATAACAGGGCTGCAGGTCAAACAAGGATAGATTAGCGTTACCAACCGTTACGTTAATGGTTGATTTGGATCTAAACTGAAATAGGGCCATATTCTGGACCGGTTGTCCATTATAGACTATTAACACAAACCAATGGTTCTTATACCTCTCCTGGGGACCCACAGCCATTCCATGTATAAGGTCTGTCCCTGAAACTAGCTCACCTGAATCAAGCAGCCAGGTACTTAATAATCAGTCCAGGTACTTAATAATCAGTCGACAATTTGATTCAGGTGTGCTAGCCCTGGGATACACCTACTACGTGGAATGGCTGAGGGTCCCCAGGAGAGGTTTAAGAACCACTGACACAAACTGTTCATTCCAAGACAATACAACCTTGTCCAACAGTTCAATCTAAAATCCTCCGCTGCTCTATCATTCTCTACAAATATTTCAGTCTTGTTCTCAATCCATTGCAGTTGTTTTGGCAACATCAAATTGAGGGGTTTGAACAAAACAAAGAAATAAACTATTGAATAATCTCAAACCAATCAGTATCAGTGCCAAACATGAATTCTCCAAATGTTACTTCACACGTGTTCTGATAATGATCCAACCCTATTTCCATTCTGATTGGTTTCTGGGACCAATCAGAATGGAAATCGTTTTCTGGGTACCTAGACTGAGACTCCTTTAGGGGCGAAGAAAATAATACGCCGTGAGTTTGGCAGATTGTTTGACCAGAGCAAAGAATAGCCAGGCAAAACAACCACCTACCAACAACCTCTACACTCATGTCTGACTGACAAAATCTCTTCACTGTTAAAATTCGATGCCCTCATCCCGAGCGACTTAGAGTAGTGAATGTATGCATTTCCGACCCGTGGGAATCGACCCCCCCCTCTGGCATTGCAAGCGCCATGCTTTTCCATCTGAGCTACACAGGACTCACACAGATGTCTTATTCAAGGTGCTGCGGGGGACTTCCACAGAGTGTTTGGCAGGGTAACATTGTCCCGGTCCTGGGTCAGTTGAGCTGAGCCTGTTTGGGACTTCCTCTGCCTGTCGCCTCCACATACACGTAAAGTACTTGATGGGCTTAAGGGAGGGTGGGCTGTTGCTTCTGACGTGACAAGGCCAGCATCTAAGCTGTCTCATACTGTACCTAATCAATGTCACAAGGTATGTTTAGCAGTAGCACAGTAACAACAAACTATCATGGTTTTCCTTCCAAATGTGACGTTTGTCCAGAATGGGAGAAACTTTTATTGGGGACATGGTTTTGAGGCAAGTTGAAGCATTGTTTATTGAACTGCACAAAAACTATTTTGGAGTACAAACTGGTGCGATGTCACAGCAGAGTAAACCACAACAGACTACAGCAGGACTAAACACAACAGTATACCATCCGTCTTCAAATCAGCATTATTATCTGGTGAATGGGCGCGACTTACAAATTAGATAATGATGAATTGGGCTACAGCTAAGTAACAAATTACATACCATAGCAATGTTCTGTGATGTTGCCAGAGCCATAATGCAATTCATGTCATCTACGCCAGACCTAAGCTGTCCCACCATCTCATCAATGGTGTTGACCGAAATAAATCTGGATAAGAAATGCTTCCAGTAGGGCAAGTATCAAGACCTTCTGGGCCCACCTTGAATTTAGAATCACCATTTAATTCTATGATTTTTATCCATCAAGTGGATGATGACCTGTCACCACATTCCCACAACTTTACTGCGTCCCACAACTTTTGCATGATGTAATCCAATAAAACCTTATTTTCTTTCTCAACATCACATACAAATCCACAGCCACTTACAGGTTTAGTGGGGCCTGGTATTCGGCAAAATGTTTTTGTCAACTTTTTCTTTTTAGTGGGTTTACAAACACTGTACGTGCATTTGTGCAACAGCTAAGTAGCTGCGTACATTAGCTTTGACCATTATCCCTCAGTGAAGTGCACGAATGGCACGAAAACTATGGTCCAAGGCGAAAGTCCAAACCCTTCGCCGCCAGGGGTACCTGTGAGTAATATCGCTCTCTGCCTTTGTTCCTGCGGGGAACATATCCAACATTTACGACGATAAAGGCTCTTAACAGCGCTGGCCATGGAGGCGCTAGCCTCTAGCTCTTCCCATGGTTTTAGCTGAAAAGGCATGGGGCCTGGTAAAAAAAACAACAATGAAGGTGTTATTACTGCTTATAATCTTATTAGGGTGTCTGACACCAAGACAAAGGAGAGGGACGCGTCCAGCCTCAGCAGCAGCCTAAGCTGATTTCAGACACACAGCGGCCAGACAAAACACACACACACAAACTGGCATGCTTTATTCAACTATCACCAAGCATGTGACTAATTGAATGAGGTGTGCCAATTTGGTGCTACAACAAATAAGTAAATATGCACTGTTTACTAAAAAATACATATTTTTAAAATATCAGCTTGATTACAGCTCATAATATGTGAAAAAAAGGTAGTCACCAAAATGATTGGCACCACTAAGTAAAATTCACAAAACAGGCTGAATAAAATAGACAACACAGGTTTCCAACATGGAAGATAATGTACTTCATTATGATTTAATGGATTCAACCAAAATTACACATCTATAAAATTATAACTGTAAATGGGATTGTCTCGATGACCCGATCTAGGCATGGTCTTTTTAGTGCCATAAACATATTTCTTAATAATTCTCTTCACACTGCTCCAAGAGATACTAATACCCATCCTCTGATCTGTACATTTGACCTTTCTCCCTTAGTTTTTTTTAAATCTCATTGGTGCTCATGGTGTTTGCTGTGCAATTCATTACCCAACACAGGGTACCTACACAAACTGCAGAATTTTTTCGGACACAAAAACCTTTACATTTTAACACAAGAGGAGGCCAACTAACCGTTATTTTGAAGGTGACTGGTTACACTTGCGCTAATTTAAGATTTCTATTACAATGGGAGTAGAGCCTAATTAAATTCTGATATTTCTGTTATTATATTTTCTTATATATAATGCAATTTCTCATTGACTGGGGGTGTGAACAGAGGTGGGGGAAAGTAAAATCTTAATTTCCAATGCATGTAGCACTAAGGCCGCAGCCGTGGGAAGTAGGGGTGCTGCAGCCCCTCCCTAAGATTAAAAACAATTCTGAAATTTTTAGAGTTTGACCGCGACCGATGGATGCGCATCAGTGCTACCGATGAACATGCGTCGGCAGTCCATTCGTTACAGTGACATCCGTCGATACTGCCCATGGACACGCTTCATTTGGATCTGTTGCCGACCTGCGCTCAGCCATTGTCAGCACCCCCTGAAAAAAAACATCTTCCCGCGGCCATGTCCGAGGCACTAATAAAAAACAAGTTCAACAGGGTGTAAACTTTCTATTGGCAGTATATATAGTCATGACAACAGTGTTCCTCTCAATTCCAGAGTGTGTTTGACATCTTCTGGAATTGTTTTTAAGTGAATAATAAATTATTATAAACCTACAACAGTAAAGGTATATACAGACCAGTGTAATTATTTTACATTTGTTAAAGGAGAATTATTTAACTATATGCTTTTACACATTATTGGTCACCAAAATAAACATTTGGGTAGTAAGACGTCTGCCATATGAATATCATCACATTTAATAAAATTATGCTTCCTCTAATTCCAAGTCAAATACCAATTTACAACACTTCAATTTCAATATTCAAATTCAATATTCTGTGGGGAATTACAGAGCAATTCAAAACTCAGAGCACACATGCGCACACAAATACCACAGGCACACAGATATCACTTGGTTAAGTGTCACATTTTAGCTGGCTGGTATTATGCAATGCCTTGCTCCTGTGTCAGTGGATCAGGCCTTAAAACATCTGTTGACCATATGAAAAATATTTTCCTTTCTTTTTCAACAAGCTTGCACTCTTCGTACATATTTGGGGACGGTGTGACGATAGTTTACGAACTGTTTGTGTTCTTTAATTTAGGAAGAGAACATAACACTCTTGCACTCTTGAAAACTGGCTTTTATAGTACATTTCAACACTTACACAGACGGGGTACAGTGTGTGCAAATGCAGGTCAAGCGTGTTTACAGGCTGAAAACAGCTGTGATAGGCTGCATCAGGGACAGCCAGTCAAGACAAAATCTGCTTCTGTCACCTAAAGGATTTTTGCCAGTCACGTGGGGCTGTCCAGTTACAGCCTTTTGTTATAAGACTTGAGCAGCGGTATAATTTTAGGCCCCACTACCACGTGTATTGGAGGAAGAATGTTGTGTTCAGTCTCCCTATCAATAACCCACGCATCCTCAAGATGTCACTAGTGAGATGAGTAAGGTCTACCCACGCAGAACCGTGGTACGGAAGAAGACAATTCCCTTGGCTGCCACTGTCAATGGACTGGAGAGAACTGAACAGGTTTGGAACATTTGACCAGGCAGAACAATTTATTTCAGATTTCTTAGCTCCAAAATTGAGATGTGGGAACAATAATTATTTTTGTGCTTCTGTAGGGTTTTCTCCTTTCACCGGAGGAAAGACTGCTGTTCTTCTCATGCCTTCAGAATTATTAACAACATATCCTTTTGTAATAAACTGACTCAGTCGCAAACTTCATATAATCATTATTTTGGATGTAGGTTAAGAATGTTTCATTATAAATTATATACTTTGGGGAGACAAGCCATTTTCAAGGTTGATTCATGTCAACACTGACTTATCTACCCCCTCTAGTGGAGTACAACTCTCTGCCATATACCTGAATATAGAGAGTGAGTGAGAGATACAGAGCGAGAGAGATGTTTTATATATAAAACAACCAACTTCAGAGAAAAGGAAAGATTGATCAAGTTATCCACCATGCTTTATCAAAGAACAGGTACAGGTCTTCAGAATCAAACATGTTAAACAGTGCCTATAAGGAGGTACAGATGACATATAAAAATATCACTCTAAATGCATAGGTTAAGTCTGACTGTATTCTTTTTCTAGAACATGAGCAATCAATCAGTACAACATTAGTCATCCATTAGCACAGAACCAGTAACAACTCCAGACCAATCCCTAGAAGACTCAATGTCTAGAAAACTGGTGCTTGCATTCATTCATTCAATCATTCATTGGGCCCAAAATGGCCAGTGTCTTCCCAAACATTATTGTCCAGCTTCTTCAAACAAGCAGCCCTCACTATCGTGGCAAAACAGCACTTATAAAGCAACCAATATAGTTAGGAACAGTAAATAATTGCAGTTGATAGTCCGTTTGACACTTTCAAGTTGGTCTTTCATTTGCAACCACGGAACCTATTCTAACCACAAAAGGTCTGTGGATAAACACTTGGTTCCATCCTAGCTGCAGCCAGCCTTCATATTCAACCCCTCTCATAAACTCTTCCCATACTTCTAGGCATTGATACAACCTAAGTAAAATGTTCATTAAAAAAGTTAAACTAATAAAATATATAATTGTAAAACATACTAAGACAGCCAGAGCTTAAACATAAGCTGACACAAAGTATTAACGGCTTTCAGAGTAACCGACGGTTGATTGTTGATGACATCAGTAGCGGTGCACTTACTGTACTGTTAAATTGAAAATAACCAGCATGGGACATGTTAGTTAATGACTTAGTCTTGTGATGTGTTTGTCGCAAAGGATTTTAGGCATTTTCAATCAATGCACCCATACCGATTCAACAATAATGTGCAATATTGTTTATGGATTGTAATTTTTACTCAAACTAAAAAAAAGCTAACACCATGACTTGGCTAAAGTAAAATGTCAGTTGGTTAAACCTAAGGGACCATCAAGAACATTTCTGACAAGCTTACATGTTAATGTAGGTTACACGTTTAAACATTCTCTCACGGAACAATATGAATGTATTTTCTAACAAATACACTATATAACCGAACCAACCGTTGAAACAGAATGGATCGAGAAAATTGTACTGGAAGCTTTCAAACGCAACCTCTATGTTTCAAAATGTATTAAATTGTCAACAATTCTTTCAATCTGTTCATTGCTACATTACTCAGTTTTGAAAAACAAAAACTACATTCATAAAGCGATCCAGAAACAGAATAATTATGACTTTGTGAACAACCTGACTATTCTGCTGGCTACGTTTGTATTTGGTTTCTATCTAATCACAGAATACATAATTAAGTAACGCAGAAACTGTTTAAGAAACCCATTTTAGGGGACACAATTTCTGATTGGAATATAATTTTACTTTCCACCAAGTGGTTTCTGCTTAAAATCAATACGAATGGTGTAACAAAATAAATTCACAGTTCAAAATGTCCGTTGACTTCTATTCCCGACAACTGTTAAATTGCGAAGAGTATCTCACACAAAACAAACAGAACCAAAAAATAGAAAATCTAAGTACTGCCCCTAAACCAAATACATGATGATCTAAATTAGTTGTGTTTTGCTGCAGCAAGTAAACTATGTCAAACTAAAAGTATGAATTTGTCATAGAGCACAAGCAATTATAAGTTTCCACATAGCTTGTTGGATTGAATTCCAGATCAGGTATGTGCAGGTAACTAACATAGCATCTGTTAGAAGGCCATTATCTTCTACCTAATAAAGATAGTTCTTTAAGAAACAGAGCCATTGTCTTACCAACATGGATGAAACTTGAAGCATGTGTGCTTTCTGAGCAGGAAAATGAAAAGCCCCAAATAAATATCACTAAGTTCAAGAGGCAAAAGACAGCGCAAAGCAACACTTCTAGAAATAACTCCATCAGGCATCCACACTAAACAAAATAAACATGGTAGTGTGATAACATGTTGAAAAACTCAAGGAAAATATCACTAGTGTTGGTTTGTCTGTGTGCAGCATGTGTGTGAATGCCAGCTGGAACAGCAGCAGTCACTGGCAGCATCAGTACTGCTTGTTGCTCTGTGCAAGTCAGCCGTGCTGCAACATTGTACTAAACCGCCACGTTAAACTGACGGTTTTAGGCCTACATCAGGAAGAGATATTCAACTATAATCAACCCGAATCAAACAGCTCTTCTTCCACGAGCCAAGTCCATGTACGGTTAATGCCCAGTAACAAGGGGAGCAGATTCCACGTACAGTACACACAATAAACCATCTAGGAAGACTGTCACTGTTCCTCAACAGCCTAACACAACACAGACTACAGAGCGAGGAGGGATTGGGCCAGAGGATGAGTCCTACGTCCTTCGGGACATGACGGATGAGTCATCTGTTACTGCTTGGATACAGACTGTCAGGGGGGCGAGGCGAGGACGAGGAGGATGACGTAACCAAGCTACCAAACAGAACAGAATTCTGAAACAAAACCAACAACGCTGGCAGATCGCTGCATCATAATTAAAGCAAAACAGGTTAACAACAAAAGTAGCTAGTGAAGCGCTAGGCGGGGTATACGCGGACATCGGCGTAGGCCTGCGTGTGTTCGTTAGTCCCGCCTCCAGCCGTGGGATTCTAGTAGGTGAGTCTGGAGGCCTTCATGTTGTAGCAGGGCCTGTCGGTGAGTCCTCCGGCCCCAGAAAGCAGCGACAGGCCCTCGGCCTTCTCCAGGACCAGCTCCAACTCCTGGAAGTCCTGCAGCCGAGCCACATCCTTGTCCTGGAAGGTAAGTCACATCTGGTTCAGTTCAACACATTCCTGCCGGCCACACGGTATATCGTCCGCAGTGATTAGAAAATGCACATAACTCGCACAAGCACGGGGACAGATGTGAACGTGTGTTTTGTAGCTGACGGTGTTAGTCAGCAGTGGTTCTGG
>JACXGI010000762.1:50815-65895 GCA_016801175.1 Esox masquinongy | reverse complement strand
GTCATTCTCCCGCGCATTGGGGTTCTGAACACGCACCTTTAGGACCAGCTCTGGACAAACACCGAAACACCAAAGAGCAAAAGCTAGCTAGTTCACTAGTTCAGGGTGTGAGTTTCAGCATATGGGGTTGATTGTAGCACACAGGAAGAACTAAATAGAATGTACGTCTGAACGAGCAGAGTGGGCCATAAAACAGGATCAGCATGCAAGTAAGGTCAAAGGGATCTTCTGATGGTGACTTCAATTGATGCTTGATCGAACATCACAAGATCAGACACAAACACACAACATTAACATTAACATTAACAGACACAGACACACACACACACAATTAACAGCACAACATCAAAGGCCAGCCTTGTCATGGCAACTGGTCTCACCTTGCACGTTGACAGGGAACGTGCTGGTGAAGAAGAAGGGCTGGAAGGCGGCCACGTTTCCCCCGGCCCCCTGGCCACAGTTGAGCTGCTGCGGGACGGATTGCTGCCGGGTCATGGAGGGGTTGGCGTTGGCCACCTGGGCCTGGCTGCCGCTGCTGCCAGTGCTGGGGCTGGGGGAGGCCAGGGGTGGGGAGCACACAGGCCCGCTCCGGCCCACCGAGTGGGTGTAGTCCCCGTGGTTGACCAGATGGGGCTCCATGGACAGGTCCATGGGAAGGCCTCCGTTAACGGTGTGGGACGAGGCGGGGCTCGGCAACGCTCCGTTCTGCTCGGCCACCGGAATGAAAGCCCCCTCCCTGGGGCTCGGCGTGTCAGAGAGCAGACTCTGCGGTTGCTGGCTTTGCTGTTTCTCGTGGCTGGGTGATAGGGAAGCTGGGTCGCTGTGTGGGTCGTCAGAGTGGTCTCCGTTGCCATTTTGGGTCAGCTGTGCCAGTATGAGCTCAGCCTTGTTGTCCATCTTGCTGTACATGAACGGAGGGTTGGACAGATAGTTTGGGATGATTGGCAACTCAGGCTCCTTGATTTCAGGCACGTCCTCTTCCTCAACTGGTAAAAACAAAGTACTGACATGGTCAGAGCGTGCTGTAAATACCAAACTATACCAGGTCCAGTGTAAGAGACCTTACCACAGAACATTACTCAAATACCAGCAGGTGAAATGGAATTTACTTATAATCAGAAGTTAAAGAAACAGAACGAAAACTTTAATAACAGAAATATAAAAACAAGAAACCAGGCAAGCCTAGTTCAGCCGGCCCGCAATAGAAAGTGTCGCCCACGTGAAAGGCTGTGTCATTAACCACTACACCATGGAGTTGTACGTTTGCTGGGTGTCAGTATAGCCACTTGTCTCTATCCTGAACAAATCCTCTTTTGCCACTGGCCGTTTTAATAGTTAATTGGCCATTTGTGAATGACATTGATACAGTTAAACTGACTAACATTTCTTACTAAGTTTACCTCCACCACAAATAGCGGCTATGTATGGCGTTTGCCACTGGCCGTTTTAACAGCGTATTAGCCAGTAATAAGCTTTACCGGTATCTACTAACTTACTGGAATAGTCATAAGAATTGAGCAATTGCTAGCGAGTCTGCCAAAGGTATTTCATTTCATGGCATAAGAGGGTATTTTTTTCTTTCATGGCAAAACAACATACTTTTTTCTTTCATTTGAGAATGACATTTATACAATAACTATCAATAAAGGCGACGATAACTAACCTTTTCATCAAGTGAAAAGACGAGAGAATCGTGGAATCTGCCAGAAAGAATTAATAAATGTCGTTGCTCTCAATAGATTTGAACTTAGGTCTTCCACATGAGAGGCACTGTCTTTAACCACTACGCCACGGCATTCCATGTTTCAGCAGTGGCTAGACACCATTGAGCATTGTGTTAAACTGCCTAACGTGTCTTATTAAGTTTACCTCCACCATAGCGTCTATGAACTGTATTGCTTTTGCCACTGGCCGTTTTAACAGCTTATTAGCCAGTAATAGGCTTACTAGTATCTACTAACTTCCCAGGAATAATCATAAGAATTGAGCAATTGCTAGCGAGACTGAAGATGAACTTCATGCCAGAAACAGTCGCAATATAACCGTATACAGTTTCAGTTTAGGCTTACTGTAACGTAACTACTGTATGTTAAGCCAGCAAATGTGTTTGTCTATCCTGACCCAAAACGCATAAACGGATTTATACTTCGAAAATCCACCAGAAACAGTCGCAATATAACCGTAAACTGTTTTATTTCAGGCTTACTATAATGTAGATACTAACGGTTTTAGCCAGCCAAGTTTTTGTCTATACGGAATAATTCATAATGCGCACTTCGCTTCGCCTGCGAGGAGATAGGAACTCGGGACATATAGTTCACAAGTCCGCTTCTCTAACCACTACGCTATTTAACAAGGAGTAGTCAGTCAGTCAGTCACTCACTCAGTAAGAGACATTCACTCTTCTTGGCCGGCTCCGCTTACGCGGTCCGGCAAAAAGTGGAGATTTTGTTAATTTGTCTTCTGACATAATTAATCAAAAAAAAATCCCCTTTAGAGATCACAAGATCACCCAATTTAAGTGGCAGTCTTTCCTCACAGGCATCTGTACCAACAGGGCTCTTCACGTGGCTGAACGCGTGTGAGCTTTGGTCTTTGGTCCTACAAACGAGCACCTTGGACCTCTTTACCCCCTGGGATGCCTCTGTAAAGCTTGTTACATTACATCATCTATTTAGCAATTAAACTATCTTTTAGCTTTTTGAGAGGTAGTGTTTTGTCTGAAATAAAAAAAAAAAAAAGAAGTATAAACATAACAGGACCAAAGGGTGTGACTCACTTAATGATAATTTGTCTTCTGACATAATCAATCAAAAAGGAAATAACAGTCTTTTTAAAGCTTGTTGAAAGGAGAGGTAAGTGCAAAATGACCAGGTTCATGAAAGATGAGACACAAGCAGCCAAATAACAGTTCAGTGTCACATTGATGTGCAGAACGACACCATGAAAAGCACAACTTGGTCCTCGTCAAGATGGCCTACTGCAGCAGACAACAGTACCAGGTTCCAATACATCACCCAAATACAAGAAAAGGCACTCCAGTCGGCACGTGATCACTAACACTAGACAACTGAGGAGTGGAAAAACACTGACTGTTCTGTGCAGACCTCAACCCGACAGAGCATAACATGAGATGGAACAGGCTGTTAGTGGCATGAACGTACTGCCATCCCACTGAAACAACTAAAGTATTTGCCCCAGTGTCAGAATAAGATGGAAAGGGCTGCTTAAAAAAAAGGACAGACGATGTGGTAGCTGTTTCTTTGTGTTTCTGTCTTGCTCTGGTGGAATGCATACCGGGAAGTGTTGCAGCTGAATTGGCTTTTCTCTTTGAGTACTGGCAAGATACTGCATAATCCCACACATATCTACGATATACTTGGAAAAAATACCCAAAATACATAAGTTTTTTTTTTTAAATGCATTTTGAAGTTATAATAAGTTATCGAGCTACTTAACATTTACTGAAGAAGTCTGTTACACACTTAAACCCAGGTCTGTGAACCGGCACTGAACCATGGAGGAACGCTCACCAATCCGTACTCACCAATATGTACTCACCAATATTGGAATTTAGTGGGCACATACAGACTGCTTCCTATTTCACTCACATGAATATGACTAGCTTTTGAACAGTTGAAGCTACTAGCCATTATGACCCTTTAAATTAAAGGTGTGACTCACAAACATGTTTGCGTCTTCCGTTTACCTGTATGACCCTCAAAAACTGTGTACAACATGTTTAAAGGGACTATGGCTATCTAGCAATTTAAAGCAATTAATGTCTTTTCAACACTTAATTATGGCGGCCTTCTCAGATGTTTATTAAGTCAAGCAATGCTAATATCCACATCTGAAGTAGTTATATAGTGTTAAAATTGCTTAAACACTATCAATAAAGGAATTAAAAACTTGGTAAAGATTGTGTTTCTAGCTCAAATCTTTATGAACAAAGTTGCTATGACAACGCACAAGGGGTGCTCCGATTCTGAGAGCAAGGAGGTGAGCAAAGAGAGAAAACAACAGCTCTGCGTCATTGGTAGTTGGAGGAAGAAAGGATAATTAACTGACTGCGAAATGTGTACTATCAGGAAATGTAAATAAAATATATACCCTGCCCTGACATTTAAATGATAATGAAGGATATTCCAATTCATCTTCATCGATCCCAAATAAATTCCACTGCCTAGTTCCCACTACTTGCACCTTATAAAAGGATAGTTTGACATATGTCAAATTAGATTAGAATTTTGATTTACATACAAATAAGCTTTAGTTGCTTAACCAGAACCGCTTGCTGTGTTGTTGTTTTGAAATAAGATGTTCTTGTACTTGGGGTGACAAGATGGATTGAACCAAGGGGCTCGTGCTGAATGGTTTAGTAAGAATATATAGTATAAGAATGTAAATGTGTGTAGTTACACCGCTAGCGAATGTAGTTAAATGACATGAAACCCAAAACACCACAAATACACTGATAGATGTACATTTTAAACTTTGTTTCACAAATACAATAATAACAGGTGATGTGGTAATAGGTCATTTACCTCCTAACAGTCTTCTAATTTCAGGTTTAGAGGTTAACTGGACAGCCAGCTCATCTTTGGCTGTGAGGATCTCCTGGTCAGCTCCAGAGCTCAACAGGTACGACACAACCGCTTTGTGGTTTCTTTTGCATGCCCAATGCAAACATGTCCTGAATAAGAGACATATTCATTATGTTAAAGATTGATTAAAAAGATAATCAGTTACAGATTACAGTACCGTGTTTAACCTAGGTAAAACTCTTGCTTTCCAAATGTGCACCTAGACAAAATTTCGTTATTATGCATTCTACAGCCAGTTATATTTTAGAGCGCACACAGTATACATAGCATCAATGGCGATACATGGCAAGCGGGCCAGTAAACAAACAGGCCTAAATAGACAACACACACTGCATTTTTATACCAGCATGCAAACCTTACATGCTGCAAATGCTAATTGCCAGAGCAGGGTTCGAGCACGTTGTTGTTTTTTTTGCGCAGTCAGCATTTCATCATTAACAATGGAAAATAACCATCTTACTTGTTACTTATCAATTGGCCTTTAACATTAACATATTGATATATTAGTATTACACACACTTACCATCCGTTTATTTCATTTTGAGAGTTGACATTCACTCCACTTTCCACTAAAAGCCGTACCTCGTCGATGTCTCCAATCGCAGACGCCTCTCTTAAGCGCTCCTGCAATTCCTTATCCAACGATGTCGTTGACATTTTGTACAAATTATTAACTTAAAGAGATCATGGGAGACAATAAATTCACAGGTCGTAAAGGAGCTACGCCTTTGTGTGGCTATGGCACTAAAAATTGCTGGCGACTTGGGCAGTGTTGTTAGCTAACTAGCTTGCTACGGTAGCAAACAAGCTAAGCTAACTGGCTAGCTTTACGGGAGGCTAACTTGACAGGAGGCTAGGCTCGCGCAAAATTGTTGTCGTCCGTAGCCTTTGCAGGAACAATATTTATCAGAGGACAGCATCAATGGTCAGCGATTAACCTAGTGTCATGTAATCAGCTAGTGTATCGTATTGTCAGATCTTTCAAATATTTTTTAATTAAAGTTATGTTACATTTTAGCTATTTTGTAAAGGCTCCGACAGTGAGCTGGCTGTCAAACGTCAACTACTCCTCCCATATCGGGGGACAGATTTGACTGTAACAATAGTTGTAAGAAAGTTTTTTGTTCCCCCTTCACATCCATGCTTCTTACTTCTTTATTTTTATTTTAAATTGACATTTTTGTTGTATCGCTTTAACACTCATTTCACATGAATATGTAGACATTTATTTCTCTCATTTCTACTTTTCGCTAAATTGCTTGCTTGGAGAGTTTACCCTTCCGCACTAAGTCGGCCTAGGTATTAAACATTGAAGGGGGGTAGCTTGATCTTTCCGATATGAATTGCACGCGTTGTGCAAATAAGTGAAATTAAATTATTATTATTATTAAACAGAAAATCCACCGCTAAGCATAATTTGGTTTGTGTTTTTAGTCCTCTGGCGTTTTACGAGAAATTTAAGGTTTTTCAGACATAATTATGCCCCACCGCAATACGTTTTACATTTTGCACAGGGTGAGTTCACCTAATGATGTCATTGGATGATTTAGCCTGATGTTTGATTAAAAAAAATGTTTTTATCGTATAATGAACAACAGCTACTAGGTGGTCATTATGTTGTGCACGTAGAAAAGCCATTTTAAATTTTTGGCCTTATAGTTGACATTACGTAAGACTAATTATGGCCCAGGATTCAAACCAAGAACATTCCAGCTCCATGTCCAGTTCTTTGATAATCTCTACGCAACCATTTCTATTTTTACAGATTGAGTCATAGTTCACATTTCACATCTCCATCGAGACACTAACCATTAAAGGGGTAGCAGGGCCTCCAGTAATTGTGAATTCACCCACCAAATTACCCAATTAAACACATTTTTCAGAATAAAAATAATTAATCCTTGTAAATGCATTAGTATATTTTTTAGAACATTAAAAAAACATCCATGGGAACATGTTGGGAACATTGGTGAAACTTTCATGGATTCCTTCAACCAAAAATAAACGTTGTGGAACGTTCAGAGAATTTGATTTGTCAACATGGTAGCCAGCTAGCATTAGATGGCATACACCATCAGTGAGGAAAGTTTCACCACATGGTAATAAACTAAACTTGGTGGCACAAATGTTTAAAAGATCAAAACATTATTCCATATTTTTATGTGATGCTAGTTAAGTGCAGCTAATATATTTCCTTTCCCCAAAAAAATCCTCCTAATTGGGATGTCAGCGTAATTTAAATTGATCACACTTCCATAGGCCATGGGGACCACACTGCCATTATAATATTGCAGACTGTGTTAACATGAATTCCAAGGTCCCGGCCAGGAAATTGACTTGTAACCTTGGAAACCTTGTAGCTTGCATGGATAGGCGTGCCAAGTTATGTGACACACATTTGTTTGGTGTCTCATTTTGGGACTTACATATAAAAGATGAATGAATTAAAGATTTAATTATTACTGATTTTTTTCTAAAACCATTTGAGGGATTGGTGCATTTAAAAACATGCTTGTTTTGGGAGTTAAAAGTGGGAAATGAATTCCATTATAAGGGTGTCCCAAAGTTCCCTAATATATTTTTTAACAAGGTACTATCAAAAAATGTTGTTGTCGGATTGGGGGACCGCAGAGATTATTGGGGACCATGCCTAGAGTGGACAAAAGGACATCCCAACAGAGGGGGGCGTCATTTTCTCATTTAGCAGTTTCAGATTGTTTTTCCAGTGAGATGCACGGTGGGTAGTGACTGTTGCTGCGAACCGCTGCCATTTTGATCTAAAATAGGATCTATATTTCTTTGGTGAAATAATAACTATATCATTTTAACTTGGAGATAAAGGAGGTTTTAGCTTCCAGTTTTGAGGCAAAATGCTTTCTGCAGCCCAGTTACTCGATGAGTTGATGGGCCGGGATAGAAACTTGGCCCCGGACGAAAAACGATGTAATGTACGCTGGGACCACGAGACTGTAAGTTAACCACTTTGTTAGCTTTCTTTAGCTAGCTCGTCTGGAAACAATTCCATCGAATTATGCTAGCTACTGTTTACATCTAGTTATTTTAAACCACAGCTCGAACAAATAACGCGTGATTTATTACCCTTATCTAGGTAGTAGTGTGCATTAGAATTCAAGCTGAACGGTAACTAGTCAACCTTGCTAACAAGTAAACGCGACTGCTATCTATGCTAGGTTCGGGCCGAGCATGGCTAGATATCGTTTACGACGTAGCCAGTTAACTGCAAATGCCTAAGTGGAGGGCAGTACTTTGCTCTCCGGGTCAAACACCTGACTCATTCTACTAAACCGTTTTCAATACAAAACTCAGCCAAAACTGTGACTTTGTTTACGTAGCTACCGAGAACCTAGTCAATATTGTGTAGTATTATCAATCATAGCATTTGGCCTATTTAACTTTTGTTTCCTAGCGTGTACAGTACAGTAACTCACACAGTCAGCAGTAGTAGTGCAGGTTACTTTAACTAGGCTAGCTTTCTGAAACAAGTTTGTAAACAATAATAATGCATATCAAATGGTCAATGTTGACAGATGTATTGCTACAATTGTTCGGTTCACAGATGTACATGTAGATATTAGCTAGTGCTGTTTGTTACACTATTATTATCTACGGTATTTGGCAGAGATTGTTGGTATAACTAGCTAATCAAGGTGTTTGCCTTGAGTCACAGTAACCTCTAACGATTAGAGTTTGGCATTATTACCATACCTAAGGTCACTAGCATGCGACTTAGTCACCTTGCTGGTACATGCTTCCGGTCTGGAAACAGTGTCCACATTTGTTCTTTACTTAAGAGTCGTCTTCGTTTCTTAAATATCAAAAATATACAAGAGTCCGATAGCCCACCGGATGTACAAATCATAAATATCGGGTCGTCATTTACACTCCCGAAGTCTATGGAACGACATGTTACAGGCCCGATTTGTGAAACATCAAATCACGGTGTTCTGTTTTCAGAAGTAGATTATGTTACTGGTAGCGTGCGCTGTATTTTGTAGAATAGAGCCGTTTCAGTATATTGCTTCGTTAAGATGTGCAGGGTGAACTGGGTTTTTGCACAAAAGCAGTTCAGTTTGTGTTTACTAGCTTGTGCATGGAATCTCCTTTGATAGGTTAGTGCCTGTTCTGCTTCGCTAGCTTCTCATTGAAATCGGCGGCTTTTGAGCTATTTTAGTTTTGTTACACAAATATTTGCTTATACATATGTGGCAGGGTCTCCAAACCTCTCCTTGGGCTTCCCTAGATATTTCAGAATTTTGCTCCAACAGGCAGTCCTGAATTAAGTCCAAGGATTGATGATTAGTTGTCTATATGAAACAGATGTGCCAATATGTGGGTTAGGGTAAAAACAAAACTGAAATGTTTGGGCAGGCCTGATGAGAGGTTTGGGAACACTTCTGTGGTTTCAGGAAAAAAAAACCTGGAGGTTCTGATTTTGGAAAGTTTGTGAAGCGACTTTCACCTTTGGACATTAACAAGGCACCAGAGATATTATATTACTTTGGAGATATGAATATATTGCTTAACAAAAGGAGTAATAGGTAATGTTGCATTTTTGAGCCCAATTTACTCCCTATAGGAGTGCACTCAGAATCACAGATAATGCACCACACTGACTATTGACAACGTGTGGGTAAGGCAAACAATGGACGTTAGTAAGATTCCAGGGAAGGTTCCTATTTCCCGAAATTGTTTCTGTCAACTGCATTTATTTATTTTTTTTACTTAAAATGTGTTTAATGGAAAACCAAGCTGCATAGATAATAAACAATAAAACAAACACCTGAATAGAATGGGTACTATTGAACACAAAACATGGAAGGGACAGCAAAATCTCAAGACAAATAGAAACAAAACAAACCAATGGAAGATGTCATCTCGTGTGGCTTGTGTATTTCCCAATGATAAGAGTCTGTTGGCTTCGTAATATGGCTTCTTATCTGTAATTCTTTCCCTTGCAGACCTGTAAATACTATCTCTGTGGATTTTGTCCTGCTGAGTTATTCACAAACACCCGGTCTGATTTGGGGCCCTGTGAAAAAATCCATGATGAAAACCTTAGGAAAATGTATGTATATCTTTTTTCCCCTCCATTGCCGTATGTATTACTTAATTAGTTATCACACATTGTGTTTAATATACGATAATGGGTTTACATAGCACGTTTCATCCCTATACACTCCAGGTATGAGAAGAGCTCCCGGTTCATGAAGGAAGGCTATGAGAGGGACTTCTTGCGCTACCTGCAGTCTCTCCTTGCTGAGGTGGAGCGAAGGATCCGTAGAGGTCATGCCCGTCTGGCCTTGTCGCAGGCCCAGCAGGCTGCAGGAGTAAGAATACATCCTCTTCTAGTGCCCATGGCCTGCTCTGAGAGGATCAAACTCGCAATGTATCACTAGATAATTATGACTGACTGAACTGTTTGTGATCCGTAGTGATTTGTAATCTCTCCGTTAGCAGTCACCTCCAGTATTTTTGACTCTTTCAAATACAAGCGTTAAGTTTGGCGTCGGTGGCAGGAGTTCCCTTGTCCCCTTTCGCCATTGTTTTGAATTCATTGCCCAGGTGTATTGACTACTTTCTAGTAGAATTTGAAATAATTCCAGCTGGGGATATTTTGGATCTCAAAGCAAGTTCCACTCTGTTATAATACAGAGAAAATAAAGCACAAAAGTTGACCAGTACACTTATGCTAACCTTTCTACACAGTTGTCCTGTTCATCTCTGCTTTTGGCTTACGTTGTCTGGGTGATGTGTTTTTTCAGCAGGGGCCTGGTGGACCTGTGGGGAAGAATGAGGAAAAAGCTCAGGTCCTGACAGAGAAGATCGAGGACCTGGTCATGCAGGTGAGGTGCCTGTGTTTACCTAAACAGAACATTCTACATTAGAGCACAATCGCATGGATCCTGCATGTCATGAATCTATCTTATGTAGCCCTTTCTTCTAGTCCAAGATGTACGTTAGACTAGGTTTTGTTTTCTCTGTTAATGAAGTCGACATTGTCTATGCTGCCTGTTTAGATTGAGGAGCTGGGCTCTGAGGGAAGAGTGGAGGAGGCCCAGG
Source organism: Esox masquinongy (assembly GCA_016801175.1). Classification (NCBI taxonomy): domain Eukaryota; kingdom Metazoa; phylum Chordata; class Actinopteri; order Esociformes; family Esocidae; genus Esox; species Esox masquinongy. The sequence goes on along the minus strand of JACXGI010000762.1, from coordinate 55,207 downwards.
GGATGATGAAACTGGTGGAACAGCTGAAGGATGAGAGAGAGCTGCTCAGCTCTACCCCGTCGGTGAGTTTCTCCCAGTTTCGTCTCACTAGATTATACATCCTTCATCTCGACATGAAGATCAACTGACTTTACGTTTTAGGTAGCTTTTCTGATTAATTCAGTTCCCTTGCCTAAACCTAGTGATGAATACCTTTTGGTCCAAGGTGCTAGACTTGTAAAACGGTAACTGATATTCATTAATTTTAGACAATTGAGAGCTTTGCTGCCCAGGAAAAGCAAATGGAAGTTTGTGAGGTGTGTGGGGCGTTCCTTATCGTGGGTGACGCACAGTCCCGGGTGGATGACCACCTGATGGGCAAGCAGCACATGGGCTACGCCAAGATCAAGTCTACGGTGGAGGAGCTCAAGGTAAACACTCAGCTTTAAGGGACAGTTCTACCCCGGGCCCTTGAATGACGCTGCAGTAAAGTCACCGCCTCTGTTAGCTGCGTCATTTCGAGACCAGGCTTTGAGTTCTGCTTTGCAGCTTAGCCCCCGGGTCCCATGGATGGTGGTGCAGTTGACCAGCATCCTCCAGGTCACTGTGGGGGCTAGTAGTGAAATATGGTTGTCTTGACAAGAGTCTTGTTTAGAGTTTGCTGGGAGTTGCTGCAAAGAAGCGGGACATTTATCACAAATTGGATATCACAGAATGCGGGTAAAAAATAAAATGAATGTTTGTGGAAAAAGCGTAAAGATAATTCCGCATTTGTTTTGCTATATGCCTAAATTTCCAGATATGATCATGTGCATATCATGTTTTTTTACTTTCGCTGGTTTTAAAAGACCAGTCCCTTTTGGTTGCAGTGAATCAAAGTGATGTTATGGTTAAAAATGTTCACTGTTCAGGAGAAACTACGTCGGCGATCAGAAGATCCTGTTGGAGAGGACAAAGGCGAGTTGGAAAGGAAGGACCGGGAGCGTGAGAGGGAAGAGAGGGAGATGAAGCGCAAGCTGGAGGAGGAGGAGAAGGAAAAAGAGAAGGAGAAAGAGCGGGAGAAAGAGAGGGAAAAGGAGAGGGAGCGAGCGAAGGAGCGGGACCGGGAGAGGGAGAGAGAAAGGGAGAAGAGAGGGAGAAGGAGCCACTCAAACAGCCGCCACTCCAGCCGAGCATCAGACCGCAAGAGGAGTCGTTCTCGTGAACGCCGGCGGTCCAGAAGCAAAGAGAGGGAAAGGGAGCGCAAACGCAGCAGGTACTGTACTCTATTGTATTCCGTAACAATGTTGGGAGTAAGCCTACACAGACCTCAGGAATGCAATAGCCTGCTTCCTTTTCAAATCCTAAGCCTTAATTATTGTTTTTTTCATTATTATATACACTGGCATGTCATGAAGAAAATGGTGTTTGCAGGGGTGCATCCCAAAATAGTGATTTTAATTAAAAATATAACCCTGATTCACAGGAACAGACATCAAAACTCTTCAGGGGAAAGACTGCTAGAAACTAGCCTACTAAGTAATTGACATCTCAACGACCACTCAACCATTTATTGGTTTCCTAAAATATAATTGCGCAGACCAAATGAGGATAACTTTTTAACCTAATAAGTTATAACCACAGGTGCACTTTGAAGATGTTATGAACTGTCCACATTACAATGTTCTGAGCTAACAAGATTAGTAACAAGGAAAAACATCGCTAGGCTAATTATATCGGTTAACTTTTCATTCAGAAGTAATATTCCTAACGTACTCTGGGAAATTTATATAAACATTAGGCTACACATTACAATGCAACTTTAAAATACAGTACTTCTGTGTGAATATATCATTTAAAAATGTATGAACAGTTGAGCTCTGATGTTACAGTTGCATGGGTTACTAATATGTCTACAGTTTTTGTCTTTGGCTACTGTTTCGTACTGATGCAGCTGTATTACTATTGGACAACTTCATCATTATTAAGCCAATAGCACATCAAAGAAAGACCGGTAGCATTTTGAATTGGTGTTTAGGCTACATTTCTAGGGTTAGGTTTTGGCTCATTTTGGCTCATTTGTTGTAATATTTTGTTAATTGGGCATGGATTTGATTTCAACACCCACGGATGTGTTGACTGGACTAATTGGACTCTAGACCTTTATCTTTAGCCTTATTCGACACCGGTCCAAAATCTGAACCAATCGCCAAGGGCTATGACTGAGCCAAAATGATGCCAGTCCGGATCAAATCTCTGCTGGAGTCTGGTTGCACACAACATTGCAGCGGAGTGAGAGATCAGAAAGGCAACATGCCAAATGACCCGCTCCAGCATTTGGTAGATGAGCTCCCATCACCAACTGTGTGTATGTACCAGCAGGAAAAAATATGATGCTGCAGGCTAGACATGTGACATGGAATGTTGTCGTTAATGTTTACACCGAATTTTCTATCAGATTACTGTTAATATATATTTTTTTAAACTAATTAAATTGGTGCGTTTAGTTAGTTCTTGTTGTCCAGTCACAGCATCATCAAGTTTGCGCTAAACTAAATTCATGGTAGTGTCTGCGTGACAAGGTAATTACAGATCTGACTAATCGATGGAAGATGGGATTAAATGATAGAACTAAAAGTTAAAATGAGAACTGGCTATTGGTTAATCTGAATGTAATTGGAAGGGCATAAATTGCAATTTTGTATTCTTAATTATCATAGTTTTGGCTAGTTTTAGCTAGCTGTGGAATTTGGGTGCATGTCTGTGGCTTTAATGTTTATGACCCTACGTGCACACTGTCTGAGAAGGCCTTGACTGCAGCGTGCAGTTCCGGGCCGGGCTCAATGTGGGCGGAGTCAAACGCGTTTAACCCGACCCCTTCTCGTCTCCTTAAAGGTCACTCAAGCTGAGGTTCACAAAGGTATCAACATCAACAAAGTGAATCTTAATCGAACCTATCCTACATAGATATACATACAAATATGAACCTCGTTGCTTAAGCTTTCATGAAGTTTACTCAATAATTTAATAAAGAAGCTGATAAAACCCACTGGAAAATAAAGGTAATTTACAGAAATGAGGAAAACCAAGGACATGCAGGAGAGGGAGTGCAGTGATGTAGTAACCACAACTAAAGAATCATTATGGAAAATGTGCACATGCTATCAGAAAGGAACGAAGTGGGTAGCTACATTGTAGTCAAGGGTTAAATATTTAGTTAATTTTAGTTGAATTTGTCTACTTATATTTTAATTGGGTATTTTTGTTTCATGCCTGAAGGAATCAGTCCAACTTTTACAATAAGTTTACCTTTTGATATGATTATTTATCTTTAATATACCTATATACCGCATATACATACAGTATCTCAAAAAAGTGAGTACAGCCCTCACATTTTTGGAAATATTTGATTGTATCTTTTCATGTGACAACACTGAAGAAATGAAACTTTGCTACAATGTAAAGTAGTGAGTGTACAGCTTGTATAACAGTGTAAATGTGCTGTCCCCTCAAAATTACTCAACACACAGCCATCAATGTCCAAACCGCTGGCAACAAAAGTGAGTACACCCCTAAGTGAAAATGTCCAAATTGGGCCCAATTAGCCATTTTCCCTCCCCGGTGTCATGTGACTTGTTAGTGTCCCAAGATCTCAGGTGTGAATGGGGAGCAGGTGTGTTAAATTTGATGTTATCGCTCTCACACTCCCTTATACTGGTCACTGGAAGTTCAACATGGCACCTCATGGCAAAGAACTCTCTGAGGATCTGAAAAAAAGAATTGTTGCTCTACATAAAGATGGCCTAGGCTATAAGAAGATTGCCAAGACCCTGAAACTGAGCTGCAGCATGGTGGCCAAGACCATACAGCGGTTTAACAGGTTCCACTCAGGACAGGCTTCGCCATGGTCGACCAAAGAAGTTGAGTGCACGTGCTCAGCGTCATATCCAGAGGTTGTCTTTGGGAAATAGATGTATGAGTGCTGCCAGCATTGCTGCAGAGGTTGAAGGGGTGGGGGTTCAGCCTGTCAGTGCTCAGACCATACGCCGCACACTGCATCAAATTGGTCTGCATGGCTGTCGTCCCAGAAGGAAGTTTCTTCTAAAGATGATGCACAAGAAAGCCCGCAGTTTGCTGAAGACATGCAGACCAAGGACATGGATTACTGGAACCATGTCCTGTGGTCTGATGAGACCAAGATAAACTTATTTGGTTCAGATGGTGTCAAGCGTGTGTGGTGGTGGGAGTGTCATGGTCTGGGGCTGCATGAGTGCTGCCGGCACTGGGGAGCTACAGTTCATTGAGGGAACCATGAATGCCAACATGTACTGTGACATACTGAAGCAGAGCATGATCCCCTCCCTTCGGAGACTGGGCCGCAGGGCAGTATTCCAACATGATAACGACCCCAAACACACCTCCAAGACGACCACT
>JACXGI010000762.1:0-50715 GCA_016801175.1 Esox masquinongy | reverse complement strand
GTGTTATTTTGAGGAGACAGCACATTTACACTGTTATTCAAGCTGTACACTCACTACTTCACATTGTAGCAGTGTCATTTCTTCAGTGTTGTCGCATGAAAAAATATAATCAAATATTTGCAAAAATGTGAGGGGTGTACTCACTTTTGTGAGATACTGTATATTAAATATGGTAGTAGTTGTATTATCTGTTAATTAGCTATAATATTATTGAGAAACTACACTATAAGAGAATGTTTCCACTCGTTACACGCAATATTTTTAATATAAGCATCTTGTCCCAGCTGCTGTCTTGGATCGTAGATTTAAAGCCGAGTGGGTGATCAGGGTTTGTAACCAGTTTAGAAACATACGCGACGGCTCATTCTTTACACAGCTGCAACGGTCCTTCGCTTGACACAGAAGGAGCGGTGGTTGCAGCGGTAGAGAAGTACAGTAATGATAAGAAATGCATCATGCACCATTACATCATCCTGAAGTCACAGACTCTGGCCACACTCGTCTTTCTATAAGTGTTTTCCAAGTTACTATAGACATACATTAAGCAAAACGTTTTATTTAATTTCAAGTCAATTTTAAATTTTTGTTTTTACAGCCAATATACACAATGTATACGCTCGTTAAATGCTGAGCACTTAATATTTGAAAGCATGTGATTTGCAATTTCATAGCCCATTGATAGAATATATTTTCTGTTTCTTTTTGGCTGTGTGCTGATAGTCTACGTCTTTTTTCGTTTCGATTTAATTGAATTCAAAGCAAGAAAATGTACTATATTTTTAATACATTCTATAGGCAAAATGTTGTTTAAAATGCTGAGCATCTGATTTTTTTGGCAGCCGATAGTGTATCGAAAATGCTTTACTATTTCGTTGTCGTATAAATTAATTATAAACAAATAATATAGTGCTACTTGTTTGGGTTTATACTTTTTGGCTAAAAGAATGATAGAGAGATCTGTAGACTATTTGAAATGGTGATTACATATACTGTATCCTCATCCTTTCATGTTGTTAAAAAAACAAGCTAGACTTCATTCAAATATTGTATGACTTTGTTATATAAAAAAACAAATACTTGACAGACAATCACAAAATTGACAGATTTGACTAAACAAAAAATGAATGGAGCGAATTTGTAGTGGCAATTTATTTTTCCTGTGAGCGAATAGCGGTTTTGAGCAGAGCGATGGGAAAGACATGGAGCAGAGCGTAACCTTCACTCGAGAGTGATGAGCAGGATTTCTATCAGCTCTCCGCTCACACACTGGCAGGTATCACTTAATATTTCTTACGATCTTCAAAAATGTAGTACATTTGTATTCAACATGTAGTTGCACAAACGTGTGTTTGTATTCAGTGTTTGACTGTCAAACCTCTGATGGACGAAAGAACGGGGGGTGGGGTCAAATGTTTGACTCCACCCACATTGATCCTCGCCCCGAATTGCACACTGCAGTCAGGGGTAGTTGCACTGTCTGATCGCTAGAGCTACTAAGAGGCACGCTCCCATTCATTTCCAACGAGAGCCAGCATACTGTCAACGGTGTCACCACTGTCAACGGTGACAGTGGGCGGAGATACTCTCGGAGACAAAACTCCCTCCCAGCGCCAGTTGAGAGTTGAGATATGTCGAACTTTATGCTGATTTCCAGCGAGAGGGCAGTGAAGATGTTCGGTGACTTCCAATAGCAGGGCAGATGTTCTCTGCATCTTGAACTCCCTTCTCTTTTTAGTCGCTGGCTAAAAACTCACTCGTTAGCTAAAAAAATGGATGTGAAAAATATAATTGCGGTGTCCGGTTTCCACATTATTTATGATGCTTCTCCGGCTTTCATACAGAGATAGAATTCTAAAAATGGATGCATGGAAGGTTTCAGAGATCACGGGTGTGATAAATGCATGACATGAAAGGAAGTAAATTGCTATTTGAACATTGACAAATCATTGACTTGCCATCGTCATAATACGTTTTTAGCAGTGGAGTCGCGCAAATACTAAATACTTTTTAATATTTGCAGAGATGGATGTTTCCCCTATACTGGTTGACTGGTTGTCGCTGGCATAAATTAGGAAGATACACCCTGCCCGATCGGGCAGGGTGTACACTAGGGAAGGCTCAGCGACAACTCACCAGAGATTGAGCTATTTGCGTGTTGAGAGAGTGGGCAGTGTTCATGTAGCTTAAGACTGTAGGATCTTAAGTTGCTGAGGTGAACATGGCACAGCTCAATGCATGAAATTGTCCTGGATGCTCTGTTTACTGAAAAGTTACCCACATTATTATAAAAATCAAATGTCTTTACTGTTGTGAAGAAAAAAATATTTTACTCCTTACATGATTACATGCGGTATTCAGGTCATATTTTGTTCGGAATTTGTTGCATTTCTTTAAGGATATTGATTTGTATTTGGCTACACACTTAGCTGTCTTTACAAAATAAATGCTTCTTAAGGCCAGGTACTACCCTCTAGGTTTATTTTTTTTCCTTTACTCTGATCAGGCTGAAACATTACCAGTTGCAAGTATTCAGAAATACAAGATATTTTTGTATTCCAAGTTTTTTTTATTTAACTACTAAAATATGCAAATGGGGCTAAACATCCTTAAATATTCACTAATTTGCATATCACGAGAACATGTTTTTCAACACATTACTTCAAACTAGAATGTTTTTTGTTTTTCTATTGTGATGAGACACCCAATGGTCAGACTTTTACGGAATAGTTTATCAAAATATTGTTATTTCATGAAATTATTTAAACAGTATTCATATGTATGACAGATAGAGACACTTAAAATCTAAATGACACAAGATATTCAAAAAAGCCTCTGTATAAGTCTGGCTATAAGACCTAAGAACGTGTGTGTGCGGAATATTGTGAATGTAGCTCCATTGAAGACTGAGAAAAATGGATTGGCACATGGAAAACATGTCATTTTGAGAAAATGACTGATAAAGATAGGCTAATGCAATTAGAGTCTTTCAACACAAGACACCAGATCTACAAAGGATGCAGACATGTATGGACTAGCTAATGATATGCTCTGGAAAACAAGCTTTTGAATGATATATGATTCAACATGGACACTTTTAAAAATAATGGTTGAATGTCTACATGAAACATGCTAACAATAACGAAATTTTTGCTAGGTCTAGTTGACGGAGTTGGGATATAAATCAAGTACTCATATAAATTTTCAAATTATTTGTATATTTTAAGAAAGTATGGAAGTTATAGTTGAAAAATATTACAAAATCTGAAAATTGACAGATGGATGCAAAATCACTATTTTTAACTGTGGTCTCTGGCCTTAAGCAATATAAATATTTAGATATTTTTTTGATTTTATGTTTCTAAATTTGATATGTATGTTTCTAAATTTGCCACATTTAACAACAAATATTTCTTAGTTTGATATCAATACCCACTCATCACATCCTACAGCGACGATGTGAGTGAGTCATATATCCTGGTCAGTAGAGCCGCGTTGTTGTAAAACTTAATTGTTTTATGAATCTGACATTGTTTCCCAATACAAGCCGTAATACTAACCTCATTCACCAAATTTAATAGAAATATGTTATTCAGTACTTCAGCTAGTTTGCTCTTTGAGCTAGCTAACATTACATCCCCTGGCCTTTCTGATAGGACACTGCATCATCAAGCCTGCCAAACTCACATTGCTAACATAAATAGAAGCGTTGCCATGCTAGCTAGTCAGCTCTAGGTAGCTAGTCCTCTAGGTAACGTTACATCCACTGCCCTTTCTGACTGGATGGGAGACGTCGTGGCTAATGTAATCACAAAATGTATTGCCGTGCCAGAGTGTGATGCCTCCGTGAATGAATGCTTCGTCAATCGGTGACTTGCTGTGGTGAAACGCAAGCTCTATTTTTCTGTAGCTGCAGACAGAGTTATTACTTCAGTTTAGAATTTTCACTTTGTTGGTCCTTTGAATTTGTTCCTGTGACTACCAGTACCTTACTGAACATTCTGTCTTTGCTGCTATTTGCTGTTATTCCCATTTCAGTAGTTTAATAAAAAAACAGTGCCTTTTAAAAGGCAAGTCAACTGGCATTAATGTCAGTAAAGCACAAAAATGCCTTGAAAAAGTACTTTTTTCCCTAGTACATCTCTTGTCAGTGTTGATGTAGGCTAGCTGGTACGCATACGCAATCAAATTTGTATAATCTACTTTTTCTTTGCTTTCTTTCTTTGTTTTTTTTTTTTTTTGAGTTTTTGGAATGCTTATTTTTGTAGTGTTTAATGTGCAGGATTCACTGCCAGCCCCTTCTGCTCAGCTTACTGACTCCACTGCTGCTTGAACATGTTCAGACATACCAGCTACTGGGAGGTAGATTTTCTTCATATGACATAGGGATTAATAGATGACAACAATGGTAGTTTTAACCAATGTGGTGTGTTGCATCTGTGTTCCGATAGACAGCCTTCATAATATTTGTGGAATGTTTGTTGAAATAGCCTCCCAAGTTTTCAGCTGCTCAGAATATGAGACCACCATACCTGTCAAATTTGTTAAGGGTTCAGAAGAGTGTGAAGTAAAGAGTGAAGCATGAATGTGTTTAATATGTGCAGAATGTTTTCCAGGTCTGTGATGATGCTTATTTATACAGCCCATCTGATTATATAGTTCAGTGTTTCTCAACCCTGCTCCTGGGTGCCCCCCTGCCCTGCATGGTTTAGATCTCTCCCTACTCTGTCACACCTGATTCAAATGATCAGCTCATTATCAAGTCCATCAGGTGTGTAGGGCAGGGAGAGATCTAAAACATGCAGGGCAGGGGGGCGTCCAGCAGCAGGGTTGAGAAACACTGATATAGATAATAGATTTTCAGCTAGTGTGTCTCATGGGAGATTTTGAATGGATTGCAGGTGTCTTAGTAAATATATTTTTTTAGCAATTTATTTTTAAAAGGGTAATACAATCCCAGAACCACACGATGCGTGTCAGTTTGGTAAAGGCTTAGGTTCTGTCAGTGGGTAAAATATAAATGTTCTATCTGTGAAATCAAACTATCATGCGGTAACTCTTTGTAAGTATGTAGTTATTTTGCTGGCGATGACACCGTTACATTTAATTATGGTTTTAAAACAATTACCTGCACTCCAGATCGTCAAATCAGGGAATAAATGGAATGGAAATACTTGTGTAGGACACATCTATCTGTCTACACCACCATGACAAAATTTAGCTTGAACTGCCTCACAACGCTGCACCATCCGGTTTATTCTTTTTCGTAGACTACCATGACGTGTGGATATGTTTTCTAATTACGTAGCCAGTCATTTATGAATGAACCTACTATCCTGCCTAGAGAGCAGTGTATTGTGGGGTTTATAGTCAATTTGACTTTCAATTGGTTTAAAAAAAAAACTGAAAGCATGTACCAAATCCTGATAAGTTGTTTTAAAAAATATATATAAAACGTCAGGTTTATTTGTCCCGTAAATAAATCTGAAATCAACTTCAGTCATGGGATATTTGTTTCTTTAACCCCTGTGTGCTGTGTAGAGGTGGTTCTGATACCTGTTACATCCACAGCACAAACTGCTCTGTTCATCTGTGGACCGGCAGCCATCTGGGTCCCCAGGACTGGAGTCTTGAACTACTGTCGTTTGGAACAAAGACTGGTCTTGTGCCTTAGTCACACTTTCATTTCTGTGTCTTTTCCAGCACCGTTGGTGGATGCTTAACCAGCCCAGCTCTGCTTGTCTATTTAATGTCAAAGGTTACATTTTTACGAACAACCTCAGTAGTTGAATGTCCACTGCTCCGTTCTTCTGTGTTTTGTGGAATAACTGGTTTCTTGTGTCCTGTGTTTTTCTCCAGAAGCCGGGACAGGGAGAGAGAGAGGGAGAGGGAGAGGGAGAGGCGGCGCAGTCGGGAACGCTCCGACAGAAAGCGGCGCTCCCGGAGCCGTGAAAGGAAGAGGTCCCGCAGCTCTGAACGCTCAGAGCGCAAGTCTCACCGCCACCGGAGCCGCAGTCGAGACAAGGAGAGGGAGAAGGACAGGACGTCCAGAGACAAAGGTGAGACGGCAGATGACTTTGGACAAGATGGCACCTTCAAACCTTGTAGAAGTCCTTGTCCGGTTTGTGACTTGGTGTTTAATACCTCCCTCCTTCCCTCCCAGAGCGTAAGGAGCCAGAGGAGAGGAGGAGCAGCTCCAAGTTGGACAAAACGTTAGATGATGACAAGTCCTCCACTGACGTGGTCAAGGCTGAGCCCATGGGGACTGAGGGGTCGAAGGCCCCTGTCTCCACTCTGGGCCTGGCACTGCTGGCCAAGGTCAATGGGGCCGCGCAAGACGACCTCTATTCTGAAGGTGACACTCAGTCCAATTAAAACTGATCTGATAGGACCTCAGATCAGGCTCAGGTAAGTGCGCCCTCCCCCGCCACCCTGGCTCTCAAAACACACACCCCTTTTCTTCCTTTCCAGTCTTCCCTGTCCCACCTCCTTCACCTTCTCCCCTTCCCCCTAACTCCGTTTACTTTCAGTTCTATTGCCTTTGATTTGTATGTTGTATCTTTATCCTGTTGTTTTCGACATAGTGCATCGTAAGTATGCACTGAAGATGGAACTAGGCCGATGATGAGTGAGAAGAAGGTAGAAACAGAGGTGACAAAGCCAAGAGGGAAAGGCCAGTGTAGCCCTGAAAAACATACCTGGAGGTACCCCTCATTTTGTATCGGTTATACATGCATACCATCATATTGTCTTTTGGACAAAAAAATCTCTTCCAAATTTAACTCCAAGTATTTTTTTGTTCCTGTATTACCTAAAGTTCAACTGTTTTTCTTTTTTTTTTTTTTAATTCTTCAGAGATAGTGTCAGAAACCATGTCTTACCTTTTTGATTTGTTTATTTCCAGAGCGCATATTAAATTGATTTTGTCCATATGTGGACACGCATCCACACAAATACACATTTTCAAGCTACGGAAACAGTAAAGCTACATGTGAACGGATCCACATTTCTGACTTACTGAATGCACTGAGTTTCAAATCCTTTTTTTTTTTTTTTTTTTCTCCCACTGCCATGGATATTGTGTTCTATATACAGCTGTCTTTGATATGCCTTGCATTGTATTGTAACACAGTGTATGGGGCAGCATTGGGGTGATGATGGAAGGGTAGGGGTTAATGAATGATTGCAGCTGACCTTCATACCTCACACAGCGTTGGTGTTGAGTGAGTGAGCGACCTCATGAAAGAAAAAGGCAAATTAATAAACCACTCAAGGATCAAACTGTCAAACTATACAGGTACTCACCCAGGTACTCCTTTCTCTACCCACATCCATTTCTACTGAATGCTGTTGCCTGTGAGCGTGCTACTCTTTGTCGTGACAGGAGCTTGATGTGTATTGTTTCTGTTTGTCCTTAGTTTCTTTTCAAGTAGAGTCGCTTTTAAAAGAGAAAAGGGTTGTTTTTTGTGCAGTATTATCAGGAAGTGATGATGATGATGATAAATGGTACAGGTCAACCTTTTTGATATCCCTCAGCTGCCTAGTTTAATTAGATTTGATACTTGATCCTGCCTTTCAAGATGTTTTTGAAATGATAAAATGTTTCATACCGCTATCAAATTACCATTTAAAAGGTTTGTTTTCAATTCACTCTATGGCAAAGGGCATATCAAGTGGGTTAAATTATGTAAAATGGTGAAAACTTTAAAGCAGGGTTTTCTTTGCCTCCTTTGCTCCAGACTTAGCATGAACAGCACAGTGTGCCCGTCATCATCCACTAACATAAGAGTGGTTTTAGAAATGGCTACCAAAGGCCAGGATGTTCTCTGCCCCAAAAGTAAATTCTTTCCAACGTTTTCTAGTTTGAGTTTCTATTTTTCCACCTCATTAGTTACTGTTCCACAGTTGTGCGTTTATAGAGGGATTTCTGTGAGTGACAAGCCAATCCGTCTGTATGTATAGTTGATGATGGCAGCGTGTGGCTGTTACGAGCTGTGAAACCAGGATCTTTCCTAATGTATCACTTCTCTGGCCATTTGTGCACCTCAGGGGACGCTGGCAAATCTGGAGGAGGATGATAATGAGAAAGATGAAGATTACCTGCCGCCCCACCCCGAACCTGTCTCTGCACTGCTTAACACAAGGTGAACCACAGATGTAGTGGCTTATACAAAAACAAAACCTAAATCACAACAAGACTAAATCTGTGTGTCAAAGTGGCCTCTGTTGTCCCTCTTGTTGTTTTTTGTTTGTTTGGAAGATCATTTTTAGAGCAGGACCAGATCAATTGCATTCAGGTTTACATTGTATTTCTTTCCTTCATTGTTTCTGATATGGATGAACCTACGTAATAGTGGCAGAGGTAGAACAGTACATGAAGGCTTTTATCTATATACATTATCTTCTGTTTTTCTTGTATTTCTAGGGACATAAATAAAAATACTTATGGCTTGTAATTGTTGGTATGTCAGGTTTCCACTTCATTTTGGCCTGTTTTTGGGGGGGGGGGGGTCAGTTTGAGAATAAACACAATGTTAGCCAGGAGATATTCTCTTGCGCTCTCTCTCTCGCTCTCTCTTCCTCTCCTACCTACCTGATCTCCCACCCACTGACTAGCCTCTTACTTTAAAATACATTCAGAAATCAGTTGAAATCTCACTCAAATCCGTTCAAATTTCTCTTAGGCAAATTTACCTTTTTCTGTTATTTTTTTGGGGGGAGATTCTGATTTTTAAAACCTGTATTTGTCTTGATGAATAAAACGATACAACTTGAATTGTCTATCAGTTTCTTTGACTCAGTCTTGTTTGAAGTGCTTATCTAAGATCAGTTTTTGAATTTTAAATGAATTCTTGGTCAGCACTTACTCTGAGTTGCTTTGTATGTATAGAACCTACTCACCAGAATCCACTTCAGAGCATTATCTGCATGGGTAGCAACCCCCCAACCTCTCTCATTCCTTAAGAAGGAGAATTAAAGGGGTCTGCAATGGACATACCGTGGTTTCAGAAAGTCTTCAGACCACCTAACTCGCTTTGTTGTATGTTATAGACTTCATTTATTCATTTTTATTTTGTTGCTGTGTAGCTACACACTACCACATAATGATAAGGTGTGAGTTTTGTGTCAATACATGGAGAATAAAAAAAAATGATCTTATTTGCACTCATTTACAAGTCCCTTTGGTGTGACGCTACACAATTTAGCTCTGAGCTTCTGATCTGATCTTTGATAATCCTTGATGTTGCTAGACATGGTTTAGAAAGGCACATATAGGTGACTAAGTAACTGGGCAAGAATGGCCTTGGTCAGGAAGGTGACTGGAAACTCAATGTCTACTCTTGTTGATGGTGATTCACATCCTGCATTGTCACCTGGGAAAGAGTTGATTTCTAATTTCTTATGTAGCACAGTAATGCGTGAGCATCATTGAATGTGCACTTTCAAACCCAATTTCCGATCCTATTCACTGATTTGTGTCCCATATATCTAAATGCAAATATCACTTAAGTCACTTCCTATTGAAACACTAGCCAGTTGAGCAGTCTTTGTGACAAAAGCTTCTGTGATCTGTACCCCAATAATCAACCTTTTTTCAAAGTGACTTAGATCCTTTCCACGTGCCTTCCAAAATCGGGTCAGCTGGGCCTGTTCAGCATTTTTATACATGCCCAGTTTCCCTGACCCCATGATAGGATGTTAATTACATATATACTAAAGCATTTGTTTGTTATTTTCCTCCACACATTTAGTCAGGCTTTTCCTTTAATTTGTCACCCTTCGGTATATCCACTGCAGATAGTGTTTATGGTCGTGACAAGAAAGTATGTCTCCCAGCTTATTGCAGTTCATCTACCGCCAAGACCAGAATGCTTGCCCTGGACCCAACCTCTACAGGGGGTGGACAAAATATCAGAAACACCTAACAATATATTAATATCAAGGACCTAATCAGGACCAGGTGCACCATATGGTGTAAACACCTTGTTCCAATATTCCAGGAGGATATTGCTCCATACATGCTGCCAAACAAAGTCAATACTGGTGGTATGAATACCAGGATGACATCAAATGTCCTCCCCAACCCCCTTCCCATAGAGCCTCTAAGGGACGTTCTGGAGCGCAAACTAGATTTCCACCTCCTTCATCTCTAAAAAGCTGGAGGCTTTTGTTCTTGAAGAGTTGTGCAATACACGACTCACAGTTCAGGACTTGTATGAGAGCATTCCAAAGATTTGATCCGTTCTGATTGGTGGTCCTACTTCTTTAAAATTCCATGGCTGTTATTGGACCATGCTGAGCAATCATTAGACCCAATGACTCCCAAGGGATGAATTCCCATGCCATTGTGGATCCACCTCCATGTTTAACAGTTACACCAAGCTACCCATCTTTGTTCTTTGGCCGTGTATACACGTGGTTTTCCAAATGGCAGCGCCACCATAAATTTCAGCTTTGTGAAGATCACAACATAGAGATTTGTTGAGACTGGGTCACAGAGGTTCTGAATCAATACTGGGGTCATTTTCAAGGCTGTGCTTTTGGGGCATTGAGCAACTGTCCTGTTAAGTCCCCATTAATCCCTGTCAGTCAGCTTCGACTTGCGACCACTGTTCCTCTTTGCCGATACAATTTGTCCATGTTCAGCATGTGCTGCCATTTTTGAGAACACCTGACACATTGAATAGTCTTGCAGTTTTTGTGACCAAAGCACCTGCAAGAAAGGGGCACCAACTATTTGCCCTAATTTTGCTTTGAACATTCAGATACCAAAGTGCTAACTGACAGACCTCTTTAATTACTGACACATGGCCTCTTGCAGCTGCGTTTTTAATTGTGATTTAGTGATTTAGCAACAGCCATTTTTCATTTTGCTTTTCCACCCCCTGTATGTCCATTTATTTTGTGTCCGACAAGGGAATCCCTCTGAGAGTAAACCTGATGCGACCATATCCAGGTAAGTTGTGCTAAATGTGTAAAAGTTGTGCTAAATGCGTACAATTACGTAAATATAGTTGTTAAAGATGCCTCTGGAGTGATCTAGACCCAAGTATACAGTTATTACAGGCCAAGTCATCCCCTTCACTGTAGGCAGTAGGTAGTCTGAGTGAATTTCACAGGTGTTGCCAATATAGTAATAGTTCTATCTTTACCCTCCTATGCAAGGCTGAAATGTCATGTAATTATATCAGATCAGATCTCCCTAAGTGTATAGGGTGTAAGGGTTTATTTAGGACTGGGACACAAACATTTGATAGCCTTCATGTATTGTTAATTTCTAACATTTAAATGTTATTTGACAATTACAGAAAGAAAACATTTTATTACCTATACGGAAATGTATATAGCAATATATGTATGTAACTTATGTCTTATATGAGCATATGTTATTTGGTTTGAACAACACATACGGCTCCGGAAAAAATTAAGAGACCACTGCACCTTTTTCTTTCCTTTTCAACTTTTTTGGAAAGGAAAGAATAAGGTGCAGTGGTCTCTTAATTTTTTCCGGAGCTGTATGTCAAAATACACAAGAATTTGCCGTTTTTATATATGCCAGATTGAAATATGTAATTAACATATAAGATCATGATCATATAATCATATTTTAAAATATTTGTTAAGTCTTAATGTATATGGCCATATATTACATTTCCATATTGGTACTGTCATTCCAGAACCAGATGGAGGATCCTGGGACAAGCCCTTGAAAATTTCACATTTTGGACTTTGTGTTGATCAATGGCCAAACTCCTGATCAAATCGTTTTTAGTTTCATGTTATAACACAAAATCGTGATGCATACTGGCAGTGTTGGCAATTCATAAAAACCAGGTACCACTCATCACCTGGTTAACACCATCCCTACCGCAAAGCAGGGTGTGTAGCATCCTATGGGGTGCACTGATGAGTGCACAGTGTCTCAGACTGAGGCGAAAATTTATCTTTCAGCATGGCAATGACTGAAAGCACAAGGCAATGCTGGAGTGGAGTCAAGACAAGTCTGCGAATGTGCCTTGATTGACCCAGCCGAAATGCCAGACCTGAACCCCTTTGAACAATTGTGGGGAGAACTGAAGGTCACAGTTAACTAACGCTACCCATTGAATCTGACCTAGGCTTGAGACAATGTGCAAGGAAGAATGGGACAAACTGCCCAAATCAAGCTTAGCAAAACTGAGAATAATAGTACATGAGATATTTCAGGTTTTCATTAATGGCATACCTATCTTCGTCATGGGTTATTGTGTGTAGATTGGCAAAATAATGTTTTTAATCTATCTCTATATAAAGTATCATACAATATAATGCAGAGAAAGTGAAGGAGTCTGAATACCTCCCACAGCCACTGTATTTCTACAGTATACATTTTCTCCACTTAATCTTATTTAGACAATAAAATATCAGACTACAGAAATGGCCCACAGGAACTAATTGGATTGATCAAGCGCCAGGTCCGTCAGTGGCTGTGTTATGAAGTTTACCCAAACGCATTCAATTGCTAAGCCATCTTGGCTGCCAGCCACTTGAATTTTTCCTCTTGATTTTCATGAATCAAATGTGTTTCCCTCTCTTTCACTGTCACAGCACAACCTTTACAACATCATCTAAATTGCTCTGGATGAGACCATCTGCTAATTTACTAAAATGTAAATGTATGATATTTTTATAAATGAGGAAGTTGGTCTGATAAATTAGGGAGTTTTTGATACAGGTGCCGTACAACCTGTGTCTGACTCTTGCCTCATACAGATATATCGCAATTATACACTGCTCAAAAAAATTAGGGAAGATGTAATCATCACAGTACAACACCACTTAATTAAACTTCAGGGATCTCAAACGTGCGGTTCATGCAAGACGACCAAAGACTTTGCGTGACCTGGAGGCACTTTGCCAAGACGAATGGGCAGCTACACCACCTGCAAGAATTCAGGGCCTCAGACAACTATTACCAAAGACTGCATGCTATCATTGATGCTAAAGGAGACAATACACAGTATTAAGAACTAAGGGCATGCAGACTTTTGAACAGGAGTCAATTAATTTTTTTCTTTGTTGCCATGTTTTGTTTTATGATTGTGCCATTCTGTTATGACCTACAGTTGAATGTGAATCCCATAAGACATAGGTCTTCAACCCTCTCCTGGGGACCCCCCAGCCATTCCATCTATTTGATGTATCCCACAGCTGGCACACCTGAATCAACTTATTAACAAGCCCTTACCTGTTGAACCAGGTGAGCTAGTTTAGGGCAGAAAACTAAACTGTGAGATGGTTGGGGGGTCCCCAGGAGAGGGTTGAAGACCAATGGCATAAGACAAAAGACATGTTTTGCCTGCTCACTCATGTTTTCTTTACAAATAGTACATATATTATCAATTCTCCAAGGGTATGCAAACATTTGAGCACAACTGTACCAGGATGAAATCCTCAGACCCATCGTCAGACCTTACGCTGGTGCGGTGGGCCCTGGGTTCCTTCTGGTGCAGGACAATGCCCGGCCTCATGTGGCCAGAGTGTGGAGGCAGTTCCTGGATGACAAAGGCATTGACTGACCCTCACGTTCCCCAGACCTGAATCCAATTGAGAACCACTAGGACGCCGCCAAATAGCGCCACAGACTGTCCAGGAGCTCACTGATGCCCTGATCCAGGTCTGAGTGGAGATCCCCCAAGACACCATCCGCCATCTCATCAGGAACAGGCACTTGGAGGCCATACACACTACTGACTCACATTATGAGTTGCCGTGATAAAATTCACACAAGTTGGAACAGCCTGTGATTTCAATTGTTTACTTTGATTTTGGTGTGAGTTTGAATCCAGCCCTCAACCGATTGGTGATTTGGTTTTCCATTGACCGTTGTTACATCATTCTGTTCTCAAAGAAGTACACAATGTACAGTAAAGATTTTGATGTTCAATATATTTCCTTCGAGACCCGATCTGTGATTTAAGTGCTCCCTTAATTTTTTTGAGCAGTGTAGTATAAGGAGATTGTCTCTTCGCATTGTCTTTTTCAGCACAGTTTCAACATTGACAGTAAATGTTTTACCAGACAATTTGATAGATGTTTTCATCTCTAAGTCTGACCTAATCTAGTCCAATGTTAAGTTTTATGGCTTTTCCGTTTCAGGGCTGACCTTTTCAAGCCAGCAGGCACCCGGGCAGAGAGAATGCAGCAGGCGTTGATGATTCTTTCCAAACCTCATAAGTGCAGTGTAATTAATAACTGTGGGAGTCAGTCTATAGACGAGGATTGTGATTGCTTCCCATGGCTGCTCCAAGTCTGAACACCAGTGACCGCTGTCTGGAGCCCAGCCAACTGCCTGTCCTGTCAGGGAGTGAATCACTCAGTGGAGTATATTCATGGAGGCCAAGGGAAGCCAATAGGAACAAAAACGTAATAATAATAAATTCAACTTTAATTTAGATGAAACCTTTTCATAATTCTTTTTCAATTTCACAAGCAGCTAAATCCCTACTGGAGATCATTTGATGGTGCGGAAAAGTGCCTCTTTCATGCTGTCTGGTTAAAAAGAGTAGACCGCCATAACACTTTTGGCCTTCATTTTGCTGAGCTCAACTGTGGGTTGTCCTTGCAGGACAATGTATAAAGGTGACAAGGTTTAGGCGCGGAGCCACCCCTGGCCGGTCCCACTCGGACCCCAGAGGGAAACGCTCCGTCCCCACACAATCCTCCAAAATAATAAGGGGCAGAGTACGTAGCGCTTTTCCGATCGAAGGCAGAGCCATGCCGTTTTACAAACCGTAAATGAACGTATAAAACATTCACTAGAACCTTTATTTACTTATCCAAATTAAAAGCAAATACACAGTTTCAGGGCAATTTCCCAAATTACAAAGCAAAAGGTCAGGGCAGAGAGACCCACACGTAACCCAGGGAATCCGCACCACGGCGTCTGGGAGCACACGCACACTCGGCTACCGGTGAAGCATGTGACGGTGGAGTTCACTTAATCCTACCACACCCCGTGCAGTGAGCCCACACTAATCCTGACTACTCTCCCGCCCGGAGCAACCCGCTCAAATCAAAGAAATTAATAAAACACTTAGTCACTAACATACAATAGACAACTACAAACTAAAGTGTATAAACAGACCAGTTGGTAAGGGTAATACTGAGGTGAACACACGATTACACCACACTCCCTACGCTACTAATTCAATTCCTAGTAAAGCAAAATAGCAGCGGCATACTCCGTTGCCATAAAACGCAGCTGTATAACCCAACTCCTCGCCCTGCTTCCTTTTGATTCCGATTGTCTAGTCTTGACTATGGAACACAGAAGTCGCCAACAAACGAAGACACCGACCGTCCACCCGCACCCCAAACAGAAGCCTCTCGAATTACCTAATGCCCAGACCTGGCATAACCCGGGAGCTTCCTAATTACCAATCGTGCTACAAGGTGTCTCCTGAAATGGACTGCCCGATCCTTTAAGGGACGGTAGCTGTCACATAAAGTTAAAGGGGCACTTCACCCTGGGGGCGACCTTACGTGTGTCATGTCGGGGAGATTTCTAGGGCAGTGAGGTTTGTTTCATATACGGCCAGAAGGTGCGCGGAATGTTTTTTTATGGGAGAGTATGAGCTCACTTTGACATATGCTTCATCCCATCTAGCCATGATTTGGTAGACTGACTGACAACTGCTACTAGGTAGCTAACTAACTTCAAAATACACAGCACAGTGGGCATATCTTGTAGCCACGAAGGCTACATTTTTGGAAGTGATCTTACATGGTGTAATTGAACCATATTTGTTTGAATCTGATCTTTCTTTGATGATGACCTGGTGAAATGCATTCAAATTGTATTTATTTTCACATTAGGACGTTTTATCAGGACCAAGATTGCAAGTGAGTTCTTTCTATTGATTTGTGCCTTCTTGCTAAATAAAAAGTGGTTGTGGGAATTCAGAGGAGTCGCTACGATCACAATACATTCTGGGCTTAGCCCACCCTCCCGCCCCATCCGAGACAGAAAGTACAGGGTTTTGAATGTACATGCGAAAAATTTCGATGTACACGCTAGCGGCCTACACGTCTACATTGTCATAATGCGCGATCGGAGTTATAGATGAATAGAATGAATATGGGTTATGTTTTTATTATTATAATTTTTGGTCCATTTGAGATCCGGGGCTATTCATAAAAGACGCGAGGCTATAGCCCCGGACGCCCAGGGCTAACGACGCCACTGTGGGAATTGATGTACTGCCAGTGTAGCCGTATAGGGCAGTTTTTCATAATTGGGCTGTTTTTAATGACAGTGTCCGGACAAAAATGGGCTTGGGCGGGTAGATTTAGGGTTGTATAGTAAAAATAGCGTTTGTGCTATTTTTGTGAGTTTGCAGGAGATTGGGCAGTACACTGTCAATGAAATGTGGCAACTCTGTATACTGTTTATATGGGTACTATAGGTTTAAAAGCAACAGTAACTTTTGAGATAGGTTGCTAGCAATCATTATGTAAAACACATACTCTTTTTAGATATGACCATTAAATGATCATTAAAACTGCAAGTTTACTACGGTGGAGCTTAACCGTGCTTGATAGAGATCTGTCTGGATAGAATTATTCTGAATATATTATGGTGAGTTAACATGAACATTTAGTTGCACAACTGTGAAGAAAGAATGAATTTATTAAATAAAATTAAAATTGGAGGTAGTTATTTATACTACTGGTAAACGTGTTAATGTTCATGTTTTTGCAAACTGTAGCAGGATAACTCCAAAGGTATAGCCTACTTGGCATGTACAAAACATCACTACTTACAGCACAGTTGCCTACATGTAATCCTCTAGGCAAACAGTGAAAGTGCATACATTTCCTTGTCAAGATGAAATTGTAATTGAAAACAATTATTTATACCGACATATAGTATGTGTGTTAATGTTTGTGTTTGTTGGTATTGTATTAGAGTGATGAACACAAATGTGTTGTTTACCGATGAGATCTGTTGTTGTAGTTAGTTATAGGTGCATTAGTGGCACCAAGCATATGAAACACGAAAAAGCACTGCTCTGAGTTTGTAATAAGTATTAAGGCCAAGGTTAAGGTTTTGCTTAGTGACCAGGCCCCAAAAGATTTACCGTTGAGAATAAAAAAAATATATTCAACACTGATAGTAAGGCCATTATTCAGTTAGTTCAGTGCTGCCTGTCGATAATGCACCCTTTGAAGCTCTTTCCTGGCACCAAAATGGATGAACAAGCTATTTCTCAAAGACAAAGTGGCTGTGGGTCTTCTCTGACCTTTAGAGAGTACGTATCTCTCACTAAAGATCCCAAAGTTCCTTTGCATGTATTTATTCTTCATACAGTCTTCATTAAATATGCTATTGCAACTTTTCTTCCACTATCAGCTGCTAAATTGACCTCAAATTTTGCATCATGTTTCTCTCATGCTGCTCTGATTGGACTGACCTGTTAATGCAGCCCATGTCTCTGCATCTGAGTTTAAAATGTCAAAAAAAAAATTGCAGCTATATGAACAAACTATAAAATGTATATGGCCTAAGGAGACAGGTCAGCCATTTAAAGATTCTTCATTTTAGGCAACAACATGATAGCTAGCATCAGGCAGTCTAAACACTATGATACTGTTATTTCTATCTTGAAGTAAAAATGTACTATGATTGAGTTGTGTTGTCGTCCCACCTAGCTACAATATCTGAAGTTAAAAATGCAGGAACTAAGTTTTTTTTTATATGAGCTTCTGTTAAATGACTAACATGTAATGTAATGTTTTAAAGATGAACAACAAAAGATTGCAGATGAAGCTCAAACTAAATCCCTGCCAAGGCTGTGCACTTCATGGTTGAGGTGCCTTGGTGAAGCCAGGGATGGAAGAGGAAGCTACGCTTCTCACTGCTCATTTCCATATAGTCAGTCACCTCATCAGACTCAATTATTGCTTTGGTGCCTACGGGAGATCCAGCCTGCAGACCTGGGCTCCCGATGCAGGTTGCTGTCATGATGCCCTACTCCGCTGGCCCTGGTCCACACAGTTGAAAGCTTTGGCCGTCTGTCCACTGCTGTAACCCAGTTGGTGTGTGGAGTATGTGTGGCAGTTTGAAACAGAACACGATAGAGATTTGGATCCGACCGTCAGAATCGCTTCAAACCCATTTTATTGCCATATCATTTACATAACCTCTAAAGATGATCAGATTATTCCCAACTGAAATCCTCCGTGTGGTTGCGTGACTGCTCTCCAGAAGAACTTTTAGAAAATGGACCAAACCGCATTACTCTTGTAACATCCCACTTGTCAATATGATGTCACAAGAAAGAGTTTTACCAACCCTATGGCTCCAATGCAATGGCATGGTTTGTGTTGTGTTCACCTTCCAACTAAATGTGTATTTGTATATGTAAGGAAATGTACAGTATGTGTTAGTTGTAGTACACAATATTTGCAGCAGGGTTCAGTGTGTTTCTGCGATCTGCTTTGGAGCTCTCACCTCAGTGCCAGAGCATGAGAGGCTGCAGTGTGCTGGGGGATGACAGACACAGGCTTAGGCCAAAGTCAGTATCGAGCTTTGCTCATCTTATTGATTGGTGCCTTAGTTCTCATGAGGTTATCCGTTTTTGGTTATTGACAAATTTAACACGGAGACTATGTGTACAGAGCAGGGGTTTTCCACCTTAACCTTTCTACGTGTCATAGGACCTAAGTATTTCCTACGCAGACTGTCAGAATGAAAGGAGTGACAGAAGGATGAGAGGAGAGTCATGAACGAGTGGAAGTGACAGGGAGGGATAGAATGAGAGATGAAGAGAGTCAGCCGGATGTGAGGCATAAATAACTTGAGGGAAGAAGGATAATAGAGATAGATTGTCCTCTCCCTCAAACTCCCCCTCTTCCTCTTCATACAATCCTGGCGCTCCATGCTCTACTAACTGAGCCACAGAGTATAATACAAGCTAATAAGGACAATACTCTGTCTCCCTGTTTCTCTCTCAGAGCACACACACACACACACACACACACACACACACACACACACACACACACACACACACACGCACACACACACAGTAGTGTTTAAGAGTAATAGCTGCCCATAGATAATGTATCACAGAAAGCCATTCATCAAGAGCAGTAATGCACTGTCACTCGACTGACTAATGGCGCCGGAATGTCACAGACACACACACCCACACGCACACAACAGCACAAAAACACAAGTACGTACACAGACAGGAACACACAGAATGTGTGAAGTTATGTTTTTCTTAATGGTTATTTTACCGAAACAGTTATTCCTATTCAAATCAAGAATGTGCTGAACCCCTGAACCTTAATAAAACCCTAACCTTAACCATAAAAACTAATACCTAACACTAATTCAGACTCTAAACCCTAAGCCTAAAATAGACCTTTTTCTTGTGAGGAATGTGAAAATGTCCTAAAAGATTGACATGTTACTGTTTTTACTTTTCTAGAAATGTCCATCTTTACACGTATATACACACGCACGCACGCACTGTAGCTAATGGCTATTATCACCTTCATTACGCCTGCTTATTGGCATTAGCACAGTAACATATGGCGGAGCAGGCTCTGTAGCAGCAGAGGTTTCAAGAACCCAGGTGATGATTAGAGGCTGTAGCGGGGACGTCTGCTGTATGCTATCTCTGCATATTCCTTAGTAACACTAACATACACCCACCAACTGGTCAGCTTGGCAGAGGAGACTGGTTGCAGAGGTTTGAGCGTGTGGTAATGTGACTAGCGCTCTTTTCTGTGTCCCCCCCGCACTCTTCCTTCTCCCATAAAAAGCAGATGGCCCCACCACAGGAATCAGGCCCCACAACGGGCTCCGAGTAACAGCCCGGTAGCTCTCTCTCCTTCCCTGCCTCTCTTCATTCTGTCTCTTCCTCTGTGTATGGATCTGCTGTGTCTGCACTTCTTCCTGCATAGCCGTGTCGCTCCTCCAAAGCAAGGAGCTGTGCAGGTCGAGAGGAAGGAGAGGCAGCCGGTGAGTGGAGTCCAATCCAGTTTCAAAGCCTCATTGTGGGCTTGGTGCTCAGGATGACAGCCAGCCTCAGGCTGCCTCCATTCCTCACAGAGCACAGAGAGAGGTATGGTAGAAAATAGATAATGGAGAATACTCTCACTTCCACACATCCTTTCTGGAGAGAAGGAGCGGGGAAGAGGAAAAGGGAAAAACGAAGAAAGAAGGGTGAATGACATGTAGACAGAGCCAGTGAAAGTAATTTGTTTTGAAAATTATATCTAACTACTTCCGCAGCGCAAACTGATTGCACCACATGTAACAATGATCTGGGAAAATCATTGGAAAAATTGGAGATTAGTGAAATGAAAATGTATGTGGGGAGAGAAAGACAGTGGTGGAGGGAAATTCATGGGTGGGTTGAACAGCCTGCTCGAAGGCAGAGAGGCCTAGTGGGTTTGTTTATGTGTAAATGGTTGTAGGTGTTATTAAGGTGAAGTCTATTTCCCCTGGCCTTACCAGAGAGTCTACTTTTACAGACCACCAAGGAGCTGCCGAATCACTCTCCGTCAGCGCAGGGAACACTGTCTCCATGGCAACCCCTTAAACTGACCTCATAATCTGCACTATAATAACCAACCGGTTCATAAACAGACACATGGCAGCAAATAAAAATAGTACAATTCTTTCACTGAAGCAAAATGAGATGTGGCAAATAACTAGTAAAGAATACACTGTTAAGCATACTGGCTCCGTTGAGTACTGGACAGACAGAAATGCATCTCTATTCGAATTGTTCAATATATTGTGTACAGAGTAGTAAAGTTTTAATAAAGTGACATTTTAAGTATCACAGCCTTTTTTGTATGGTGCTTGCAGCATTTTTATACTTCAACAAGGGTCAGAGGTTATCTGTAACGCTCAATCAGAATTCAGAGAATAGAATTGATCATGTATAGGCTAATGTTACCATAGTTTTGAGCGCTGTTTGTATCTGGTTCAAACCTAAATCCTTGGCTCTGATTTTATCCTTATCTTGTCTATGTTCAAACCCAGACAAGATGACCTTGCAGCAGTACCTTGCAGCAGTTCTGGACCAGTTCTGACCAACATTTCTGCATTCAGTTTGCCCTAGGAATGGCTTAATGTGAAATCCTGCCCGCTCCCAGATTTATCTCGGTCTTCCTATTCACATTGCCCTGTGGATGAAGGATGAAGTAGAGTACCGCAGTGGGTTAGTTAAATCACTCAACGGGTGAAATAAAAATACACATTTCAACCTGTGGGTCTGCTCGCGGTTCAGAACTATTATATGTCAGAAACGTTTTATATAGAGACAAAACTTTATTTCTGTGAGAAGTGAGATAGAACATCCCCTACGACGCTGTGAGGAAATGGAGCAGGATCTATCCGTGGAACTGTCCACTCCCCTCTTGTGAGAATAGCTTGCCACGCTACCTTTTCTTAGCTAAACATTACCATTCAGAAATGTTTAGCTAACATAACAAGAACAGGAGAAATGAAATGAATGATTATCATGAGTGAATAAACCATTGTGCACAGGGGCTGCGTGTGAAATCCCTGCTTTGGAATGATTTAGGGGGGTTCGTGGATAAGAGCAACGTGGCTCATGAAGTTATTCATATGTTTAATTATGTCTAGAGGCATGAATCATTTGGTCATTTTTTTCTGGGTAACGGTTCCATTTTCCAAACTGAATCTACGTTGATGGGTCGGTTGTGGAGAAATATCTGTCCTGGCGGTTTTTCAATGGGTTTCCGGGAAAGATCTAGCCAACATGGTCTGGGTACGGCTAAAAAAACAGTCAGTGCAGGACTCTAGGATGATGTGCATAAAATATGTCAAGTAATTTGTCGAAATATTGTGAGCTCAGATATCCTGGTTCTCAGAAGAAAGGATTGGTCTGCCCTGGCTCAACGACCTAGCTGGATCATTACATGGGGTACTGCAAATTGAGTGGAAATGCCTAGCAAATACTCCATGGTGTAATGTTTCTAGGTGGATGTATGGCTCCAAACATGAACAACTACTAAATAAATGTTGCATTTTGCAGACTTGAGACAGGACCACTTTCTTTCAGTCACAGAATCACCTCACTCTTAATGCTAAAATTTTATAGAATATGCACAGGTTTGAATGGCGTCTGTGCACATTGACTATGAACATATTTACAATGTTTTACAGTTTCAGTGCCCTCCAGAATTATTGGTTAAATATGAACAAAAAGGTGTGAACAAATTATGTTGTTAATCAGCATCATCCAATACTCAAAATATATGAATCTAAATTGTTCACCAAAAACGAGACTTGGAGACCCCAAGATAAACTCAACTTCTTCAATTCTTCAAATGTTATCCTTGTAGATTTTCTTGCCACTTAATCAATCCTTGTCACTGTGCATGGGGGCAAAATCCTCTTTCAGGCAGGTTCATCACAGCTCAGTAGATTTACATTTCTTAATTACTGCCCTGCTAGTGGCAGTGGGTGTTTTCAGGCCTGTAGCTTTTTTTATAGCCACTGGCTGATTTGTGAAGGTCTTATTTGTGTGTTTTCTAGTCTTTCCCACTGTGATGGATGACTAAGGATGTTAGCCTGTGTTGACTAGCCTGTGTCTCCTCATATGTATACCCCAGTGAAAATTAAATGGATGAACACTTGAGAGTTCCCAAAGACTTAGACAAACATAGTGTAAAATCTTAATTGGAATATACATCAATTAGATTTTCTTAATATCATTTTCTAGATATGCCAATAATTATGGCATTCATGTTTTTGAATAAAAATCAAATATATAATATAATATAACCATAGTCCTCTCATCAGTAGTCAATCAAGATTGATGGTCCCTCCAGGGTGGTGGCTATTGATAATCCCCTCTGCAAGTCATTGATTAATATCATTACAATCTCATCTGTCAATATACAATTGAGATGCTTTGAGTAAACAATTAAATGTTAGGTTACAAACCGATTCATCTTTTATATCCAACCCATTCAAGTTTGTGTTAGGTAGCATCAGTGAATCAATGATTAGAGGTTATTCATGATGTGATTCTATGTTGATATCTGATGAAACCTCACAATGCTGAATGACTGTTTCCCTATTTAGAGACTATATGAAGCATGACGTTTAGACTTCAAGATACATTATGCTGTAGCATATTGTTCATTTTATCATCTTATCTTTAATTCATATGCTGTCATTATGATTATTTAAACTTTAAGATGTTTTTCTCCCCCTGCAAAGTACTGGGATTTATTTGATTGAATAAGACTGTATTAGGCTGAGTTGAATGTACCATGATTATCCATGATGGCACTCATGTATTCCACATGTTCTACCGGCTCCACACACGTGTCTTCCCTCGTCAACCTCCTCCCTGCGAGGAAATTTGTCGACGGTGCAATCTTGATCACACAGCTGACACACTTTCATCTGATGAATTATTTATCATCTGAGTAATTAGGAGGCTCATCATCATTATGGTCACAGCAAATTCCCAATTCCAGTTCAAACATAAAACATGGGCTTTTATTTTTCCTATAGATTGCGGATGAGAGAGAATATTAGTGCACCCAAGGGAGGTTGATGTTGCTTGGGGGAATACAACAACACAACAACATAACAAGATAACAAGATAAAGCATTAAGACAAACATCAAAGCGCCAGGCCATTGAATGCTTAACAGTAGTGCTGCTGCGCTTAAGACTGGGTGAGTTTAAAAAAAGCAGCTCAGTCCCTGGAAGGTTGAGGTGGTGGAAATTATACTTGTCACGGCTCCACTGAATGTTACATACACTGATACTTATCCAGTATCTACACAACATGGTATCACATACAGTGTCTATGCAACATAGTATCACTTAGTGACATGACTAAAGTCAACTCCACGACTGAAGTGACTGGAGCTCTGATGTATCATAAAATTATGTTTTTATGGCATTGTCCTGTATATGACATTGTCATATTGTATTAATTCAGGCTATTATTTTTGTGCTGGAATCTGTCATTTTTTATCATGATTTTTTTTTTTAATTTGTGTCATATTGGAGCTTGTGTCAGCCCACATTTCTATGTATACACCCACCACACACACACAGACACACACACACACACACACAGACACACAGACACACACACACACACCACACACACACACACACACACACACACACACACACACACACACACACACACGGAGCTTTAGCACATTCCAGTAAAACCAGCACAGCAAAACACAGTAATGAGTCCCAGAGCTATACAAATCCAGGATAGAAAAATGAATCCTTGTTAAGCCCTGCCCATAGCCCTTATCCTGCACTTCGACTCCCAGCACAGCCCTGCATATCTCAGGCATGCTTTACACTAAACCTCTAAGAGAGCCGAACTCCTTCCAGACCACCTCAGACCACCTCTGCCTATCATGATGTGGCAGTCTGCATGAGCAATGGATCTGCACTACAGACATATTGACCCATAACGTTTGCGAAGCTGGGGTTGAGGTGCAACACACAGAAACATGCAAAATGCATTTATGTACACACATACACCCATATTGATCTATGGCATTAGTCGCCTCTGATCTCACCATCCTGGAGCTGAGATCAGTGATGTGACTCTTCACTGATGCTCTATGACTAGGCCCACAGCCTTTTATACGAGGTGCTGTGATAAGGCAGTTTCAAAAGACAGGTGAAATGTTAACGCACTGAAGGGGATCTACTGTATTACTGCTTTGAATGAACTACAGCTTAGTGTGTTTTTGTCCCGTATACAGCACCTGTTTCAGATCTTTGAAAAGGAAGTTTTAAATCTGAGAACTTGGGTTTAGACATAACAAAGGTTTATTTAGACCTATAGCCCAGTTTTAGCGTTGAACAAGCTTTTCTGTGGCTGGTTATTCAGTTACCCACATCAACCTTGTATCATTTTCATTGCCTTTTCCACAGGGGATCAAGGTCAACTCAAGGTCGACTCAGCTCACAGTGTGCCACAGTGTATTTTTGCATGCATGCATGAGTGTGTGTGCGTGTTTGTGCGTGCGTGTGTTACCCTTCCCTTGACAGAATCTGTTGATGTGTGACTGTGGGTGCTGTATAGAGGAAGAAAGCAGGCTGATTGCACAAAGGGAGTCTGTGTGTGTCATTTGGTAATAGAGAGTGTCAGTTGATGACAGCGACAGGCTGGCATTTGTTGGTTTGCTTGCGGTTGGTAATGAACCACTAGCTGATATAATCATGCAAATCACCAGCTCATCCCAGAAAGAAAATTACAGGCAAGACTGGACACAGAGCAGGTCTTACCCTCACTGATAGACTCATCTATAGAGCAAGTCCAATATAGACAATGTCATCTCCTCGTAATGTACAGAAAGTGTTTGATATTAATCAGGATCCCCATTAGCTGCTGACCAGCTACACTTCCAGGGGGTCCAAACAGAAATCAAATGCATCGTTTACATGTATTATACAGAATTTAAAATTAAAAACACTGCCTTCCAGAGAAACCAACAGTAACTGCATTGATGTAAAGATATCAAGAGAAAGCAAGCATTTTTGATTGGATTTAGGTCAAAACCTCGGTCTGGGCCATTCAAGGACATTTTACTTTTTATTCCTCAGCCACTCCACTGTAACTTTTACTGCGTGCTTCGGGTCATTTTAATGTTGAAAGGTGAAAGGTTCCATCCCAGTATAGGCTTTCTTGCGAAGGGCAGCAGGTTGTCCTCAAGGACTTTTCTGTACATTTGTTGGATATTTGGTTTCTCTCATCAATTTTCATTAATAAAAGTATAATATATCTGCGGTAATAAATAGTATCTCAAAATTTTTATGACAATGGATAGCCATCCTTTCTGCCAAATCTATTTATATATGGAGATTACAGGAAAAGGAGACAAGAGGGGGTTAACATGGATACTCAAACATTTAAAGATGCACTCTGAGGTTTTTGGCCACTGGTTTTAAAAGTGGTGCTGTCGAGACAAAAAGGGTCCTTGAAAATGTTGTGTGCCCATCTGTGCCCCATGTCATCAAAACCACTCTCTTTCAAACTTAGAATTTTATGGCTAACTGAGGTATGATGCTGATTGAACTTTATGGAGATTAAAACAACCTATTACACATCTAACCCAACATGGGACGTTTAAAAAAAGCAGCTTAGAAAACTGAATTACAATGAAGCATTGCATGCATATCATTGTATTTGAGTAGTTATATAAGCAGCTTTCAGACATTGCATACATCAGGACTGTCTTTTTCTATAGGGTCTGGGTAAAAAGTAGCCTTTAATAAATTTATTTCATGCAATTTTTATACCATTGTATCCTACAATATGAGGAAACAGTACTATACTGTCACTGACTCACCTAAGGTGCTGGCAAAGTGAAAGCCTCCCTCTCTTGGTTATATTTGCTACCTCGCTCAATAAAATATCTTGATAACCTAGCGACAAATTAGAGTTCTCTTTTTAGCAGGAGCCATTTGTTTTCCAACCTGTTTTCACACAATTGCAATTCAAATTTGCGATGACCTGGTTTGGCATCATGCTGTTCATTGACGTAATTGCTGTGCTTTGCCTCTGTATGCCTTGTATTGGGCTGCACACAATTCACATCTAGACAATACAAATAAAAAAGCTATTGATCCTGTCACGCAGGGTTGTGACCAGACAAAAGCTTTCAGAGCATTAGCCCTGGAGATATTTGGTCAGCCCAAGTGTTTTGCATGCCACTGTTTGCTCAGCCTGAACTGTGCAGCTGGGATGGTGTTAATTAAGCATGCGTTGCGAAAACCAGTCAGAGACTCATTTCAAGAGGTGCATGCTTCTGGCTCTCACCACAGCAACGGCCCACTTTGAACTTCAGTCTACAGTACTGTACAAATATTAAGCCCTGGTTGGCCCGACCTACAGAGTCTATCAGGTAAGAGTTAAAACAGTTACATAATCAAATTTAGGGAAATGAATGAAAGGCAACTTTAGCTTGGATTAAACATTTTTACAATGAAAATTTAAAATGATCTTTAATATGAACTACCGGACACTGGCAAATAGTGGATGAGGGGCAGAATGTGATACACATCAAAAGTAATAAGAAATTCATCCTGAAACACTGAGCAATATTGGAACATCATCGATTCCAGACAATATGACCCTCTCAGAAAGCTAATTCATCAAGCTTTCTTGTTATAATTTCTGTGCCAAGTACAGGATTTATCAACTTGAATGTTTGCTTAAGAATGGTGGTAAATGACCATGAGGGAATTGCTTCAGAAACGTAGGCTAAATACATTTTTGTAGAAAATATATTTTCGAAATGTTTTTCTTTTTAATAATTAAATAAGGTTTAGATTTCATTGTCTTTGCACCTTTCTTTCAAAGTTTCTCAACAGGCAATGATATTTAATGTAATTTGACCACATCAGTAAATTTGTAATGATATGAATCCACATAATGTTAGTTAAATTATAACCCCATTTAAAATCTTTGTTGAATTATTATAAAACCCTAAGAAAAATTGAATGGAAAGCTGATTCGCTGATGTAACTTTGAACCGTTGGTTATAATTTAGCACACAAAATCTGATGAAAATGTAATCTGCTAATCAAGAGAAATTATTATGAAAGCCCTTACTATTGAAATATATAAACAAACCCCTACAAGGGGCGTGCGATTATTTTGTAAATCACACTTGATGTGTCCAACCTTTTCTGCTTGTGAATACAAATTTAGGATTGCTTCTATGAAATATTGATAAATGAGTCCCCTGGATTAGTTTTCTCTGGGTATCAATTGCTCAAATCTTTAAGAGAAATCGACATGCAAGTTAATGATATTCGTTCTCTATTTTCATTTAAGAGCAATACTTGCTTTTCAGTACAGTAATTTGACAATGACATCCGTAGCTGCACTTGACCACAAAACTGGGAGGTACTCTGTGTCAGATAATGCCTTTATCTGTCCAGACAGCAGAAAGAATGTTTAATGCACAGGCTCACCTGGGTTCTAGCCCAGGGGACCCATCTGGCAGGGGGCCTCAGGCCATTGACCCCAAAATATAAAATTAAGCCAAATTTGATTAAGTTAGGTTCCTTGATCTTTTTTGGAGAAAATTGAATTAGCTGATTTTTCAGCAACTGACTGACAGTTGTACATATTTAGGGTTTTAATAAGTGATCTCAGGCACCATGGGCTGGCTGTGTCTAACAGTCCTAATTTGACGGCTGTTTTGTAAAGTCTCATTGGATCAACTGTAGCTGCTGTAAGCAAGGAGGACAGCTCTAATCTGCTTGGGTAAAATAGATGACAGTGTACGTACTTCGCTATATAAGGACGAGAATTATGTAAACATAGAAACAATGAAATTTCAGCCTCAGAATTTTAAGGCTCACACAAAAAACAACAACATTTTAAAAGAGCAAACCAGACCTAAACTTTCTAAAGGTCAATATTTGCTCTCGTAAAAGCTGTTGTACACTTCCTTAAAAAAGGTGTGTTATGTTTTGGTTGCTGATTGTTATATGAATATATTCCAAGAAATATTTTAATATTTGATTTAATTACTGAAATTAAAGTAATTTTCATTTCCTGTGTTGGCTTCTGTCCACTTGTGATCCATGAACAAAAGCATTAAACCATAAAGTCTGGGGATAACTTTCTTTACTAGTATGAGTCCAAGACGTTGATTTTCCATAGTTGTTACATGTTCTCCATTGATTACAAATTCAACATAGTCCTCTATGTCAGAACACAGAGGAGGCGGTCAGTGGTCATAGTCAAACATTACACAGTCTGTTATAAGAAAGGTTTATCCTACAAAATATCCTTGTATGGTGTTTTCCAACTTATGGTCCACGGGTCTATACACAAAGTCCTATGACAGTCACATACACAGTTCCTAGCAGGGTGTGTGGACATAATGTATGGACAGGGTTTGTGGGACCTATCAGTAATGGGGCATCACATGTCCTACCTATTGTCCTTCATACAGTTGTCAGTCAGTACTATCATATGTTGTGTCAAGCTTAATTCACTTAATCTCACACCTGGTAGGGAAATTAATGTGTGGTCACAATCTATAACAGACAATAACATCGAACACAAAAATTAAGTAGATTACAAGAATAGAAAGATAGAAGCATTCTAAACAATCAAAGGTATCAACTGTTCAACAGTTAAATGTGCATTCTTGGGCTGGATGTTTAATATGAAGACTATATGTATTTAATCTATAAGAAGAATTTCTATCATATATCAGTTAGCTATGAAATTCTAAGTTTGAAAGCAATACTGGAGTTTTTCCTTGCCAACGTGCATCAACCCTGTTGTTGCTTGCTCTTTGGAGTTTCAGGCTAGGCTTTTGGAAAAGCACTTTGTGACAAATGCTATTGTAAAAAGGGCTTCATAAAATAAATGTTTGATTGAGTGATACTGCATATTCATAACATAGTACACCGTTTTGGCTCAACACCACCACTTTTCCAACCAGAATGCTTCTTAAGAAGTAAGATACATAGATATTTGCACAAAAACTAAAGGCTGTTCTCTTCGATTTGAATAGAGTTCTATTTCAACAGCCAGAGGGTAGGGGGCTATACTGTGGTTAGGTGTTATGTCGATGGCAATTTGTAGCTTCATTTTGATTTAAATATCATTGAGGGGTACCTGGTTTTCTCTGAAGAACTTCTCACTGATTATTACCCTGTTCAATTGGCTCTGCTCCCTATCAAACCACAAATACCCCACAATAATAAACGCTAAAATAATTCTATAAACAATTTCTGAAATTGTTGGAAGGTTGATTGGTGTACATTCAACTTTTCCATAGACAAAACTGGTTTGTTGACATTTTGTTTGAATTTGTCTGCTAATCTCAAGTGCTGGGGTGGACATTTGGCTCTTTAGGATGTCAATTACCATTTATTTGGTTTCAGTTGCATTGAGGTCCAGGTAGTTTTGGCTACACCACAGTAAAAACCTATTAAATTCAGCCTGGATATGCCCCTCCAGGCTTTTTAACTGCAGCAAGTGTGACAAACACATATTGTTTGAGAAATGCAGCAGCATCACACACAATTCTTTCTGGAATTTATTGATCAGATGCTCTGTATGTTTGGTTCTACAAAACGGTGTTTATTTTAACCTTCAATAATCAACAAATTGTATTCATTTATGCCACCATGCGCCCAATCATCAGTTCTAAACAAGTATTTATTTTCTCTAATGCTGCCTGCAGCTTGATCTATATTTATCTCGGCTCACGGGAATCAAACAGTGGTTGTTAAAACACTGAGCAGAAGTTGAATGTATGAACCCAGCCAGTGGTTCTGCTGCTGCAAGATTCATGCTGCCACCCGTTCAAAAAATTATTAAATTGAACGAATGACTGAATTTTTCTCTAGTTTGTCGAGAAAAGGCTCTATGCATGGTTTGATTCTATATGGCTTTGTCAATTATAACATTTAATAATCAGTTCATTTGAATCCATTCTTGCATATGAATCCTGCCAGTGATCCTGCTGAAGAAGAATTTCTGCCAGTCATTCAAATAATTCATTAAATTGAAGGAATCACAAAAACAATCATGACCCAAGAGTCAGTGAAAAGAGAACTTAAAAAGAGTTTGTCAGTGTGTTTGGGTTAGGGTTATGTTGTGTTTAAGTCAAAGATACATTGTATCCTTGTTTATTTCTGAATTTACTGTAAGTTTACCAATCTACTTGTGTTGCCCAATTTAGTAAAAAACGAATGATAATCATTACATGTTCAGTTAGATTACACATACTCTGAATGTTACTAGGTGTAATGGTGATGATAGAAACAGACCTACAGTACCAGTGAAAACTTTGGACACACCATTCAAGTGTATTTCAAAATTTTTTGTATTTTCCACATTGTAATACAGTGAGGACAACAAAACTACGAAATTACACTGAAATTACACATTATCAATCAAATTTGTTATAAAGCCCTTTTTACATCAGCCGCTATCACAAAGTGCTTTTACATATGGAATCATGTAGCAACCAAAATAGTTTATATTTTAGATTCTTCAAAATATAAAGGGACACAGTGTGCTATCAATGCAAGCAACCCCTTGCATTGATAGCAGATTTGCATGCTCTGGTAATCATATAAGATACTGAGATATATCCCAGAATGGCAAATGGTAAATTCACTGCCTCACAGTTAGCTGCGTCATTGTGAGATCAAAGGGAAAATTTGTCCTAGATTCATATTTGGGTGAAACAACACTTACCTAGATTGGTCCCTGAAGGCCCATGCAATGCTTTTTCATGACAAGCCATTATTCACCTCTGTCCCAGCTTGGAATTAGTATTGTAAGTATTGCCCAAAAGCAACAATTGAAACTGAACATCCTGAGAAATAAAAGCTGCATTGCAAGTGGAAACCTTTAAGGATTACCCCAGGGCAGTGTCCCACAGAGGAACATACACTGGGTGGCACTTTCTGGGTTTGTAGGGTTAGTAATTTGTGAGGTTAGTGTCAAGGCCAGAGAATGCGTTCCCCCCTGTGCAATAGAATTCTGTTATAAAATACTTGGTTGATAAAACAGAATGATCGGATTTGCTTCGGAAGACACATATCTCGACTTCAGCTGTCAAGATGAGCAATTTTGAGTCAAGTATAGTGCAGCTGTTTGGTCAGAGTTTTGATGTGGTGAGCATTAAACCCATTAATATCTATAGAGCAGATGGTCGGTTGCTTAGGGCCACAGCATGTTGAAAGAAAACTGTTCAGGTCGCACGATTTGTTTCATCATTATTTAGGGAGGTGGCTGAGGTGGGAGAGGTCATAGATGGGGTCCTTGGCGTGTAGACAAACTGCCCGGAAGGTCAGGCTGGCAGGCAGACACAGAGTAGGTCTTAGCCTCTCTGACTAGCTACTCCCTCACACACTCATCAGAGTGTCCGACACTGAATAAATCAAATTCTCTCACACTTCATGCAGAGAGGGAGAGTGTGTGTGTGCATGCCTGCTTATGTATGAGTGTGATTGTGTGCTTTGTGTGTGACTGTGAGTTGTCACCTTGCCTGTTCTCCTTGTTAAAGAAAAGTCCTGGCCCAGAACACTCCTCTGTAATGACACTTATCTGTAACTAGCAGCAGTCATTTCCTGCCTGTCTTCCATCCAGTTGAATCATGTAACCAGATACTGGACGGGGTCCAGTCTAAAGTGATGACACAGTCTCACGGCAGTCTTTGACGTTTGTCTAGTGGAAAATAAACATACAGTATCTCACACAAGTGAGTACACCCCTCACATTTTTGCAAATATTTGATTATAACTTTTCATGTGACAACACTGAAGAAATGACACTTTGCTAAAATGTAAAGGAGTGAGTGCACAGCTTGTATAACAGTGTAAATTTGCTGTCCCCTCAAAATAACTCAACACACAGCCAATAATGTCTAAACCACTGGCAATAAAAGTGAGTACACCCTTAAGTGAAAATGTACAAATTGGGCCCAATTAGCCATTTTCCCTCCCCGGTGTCATGTGACTCG
Organism: Esox masquinongy; assembly: GCA_016801175.1. Taxonomy (NCBI): domain Eukaryota; kingdom Metazoa; phylum Chordata; class Actinopteri; order Esociformes; family Esocidae; genus Esox; species Esox masquinongy. The sequence goes on along the minus strand of JACXGI010000762.1, from coordinate 18,178 downwards.
TTAGTGTTACAAGGTCTCAGGTGTGAATGGGGAGCAGGTGTGTTAAATTTGGTGTTATCGCTCTCACACTCCCTCATACTGGTCACTGGAAGTTTAACATGGCACTTCATGGCAAAGGGAAATAGACATATGACTGCTGCCAGCATTGCTGCAGAGGTTGAAGGGGTGGGGGGTCAGCCTGTCAGTGCTCAGACCATACGCCGCACACTGCATCAAATTGGTCTGCATGGCTGTCGTCCCAGAAGGAAGTCTCTTCACAAGAAAGCCTGCAAACAGTTTGCTGAAGACAAGCAGACTAAGGACATGGATTCCTGGAACCATGTCCTGTGGTCTGATGAGACCAAGATAAACTTATTTGGTTCAGATGGTGTCAAGCGTGTGTGGCGGCAACTAGGTGAGGAGTACAAAGACAAGTGTGTCTTGCCTACAGTCAAGCATGGTGGTGGGAGTGTCATGGTCTGGGGCTGCATGAGTGCTGTCAGCACTGGGGAGCTACAGTTCATTGAGGGAACCATGAATGCCAACATGTACTGTGACATACTGAAGCAGAGCATGATCCCCTCCCTTCAGAGACTGGGCCGCAGTGCAGTATTCCAACATGATAACGACCCCAAACACACCTCCAAGACGACCACTGCCTTGCTAAAGAAGCTGAGGGTAAAGGTGTTGGACTGGCCAAGCATGTCTCCAGACCTAAACTGTATTGAGCATCTGTGGGGCATCCTCAAACGGAAGGTGGAGGAGCGTAAAATCTCTAACATCCACCAGCTCCGTGATGTCGTCATGGAGGAGTGGAAGAGGACTCCAGTGGCAACCTGTGAAGCTCTGGTGAACTCCATGCCCAAGAGGGTTAAGGCAGTGCTGGAAAATAATGGTGACCACACAAAATATTGACACTTTGGGCCCAATTTGGACATTTTCACTTAGGGGTGTACTCACTTTTGTTGCCAGCGGTTTAGACATTAATGGCTGTGTGTTGAGTTATTTTGAGGGGACAGCAAATTTACACTGTTTTACAAGCTGTACACTCACTACTTTACATTGTAGCAAAGTGTCATTTCTTCAGTGTTGTCACATGAAAAGATATAATCAAATATTTGCAAAAATGTGAGGGGTGTACTCACTTTTGTGAGATACTGTATATAGTTGAAGAAAAAGCAAACAGTGATATGGAAAGTGTGAGACAACGTTTACATGGTAACCGAAAGCAAACGCCTGTATTTGAATGCAAGTAAAGGGACATTTAGCGTTTAGCAATAAGCCACTCTAGCGACTGAAAGGTAAGCTAAACGGATTAAGCCACTCTAGCGACTAAAAGGTATGCTAAACAGAAAAGGGATATGAGTGATCGTTACTTGCACTAAACAATAACAATTGGTTAGAAGTTAACAGAAATACAGATGTATTCTAATACAGATATTAATCTCTGGGAGAAAGAGATGGTTTTGGTTATGCCCTATGCTCACCAGATGAAGCCAAGCACAGTACGCTGAAAGAAAATTTAAAATCAGGCGAAAAATATAAAAATGTAATAGAAATATATGCAAATCTTTTGGAAAACTTTTTGTGGAATCCATTTTGTGGCACATTTTGTGGAATCCACCTGTTTGTACAATAACACAAAAGGCTCTTTATTTGTCATCTTAAAGAATTTTCCATTATTTGTTTGGGATAGCTACCTAGGTCCTACAACACCATATCAAATTGTAAAAGGATTTATTTAAACTGTATCTTGAAACAATTGAGCAGATCTTGGCACTAACCAGATTTTGAAAATGACTGGCTTAGATCTCAACATCCACACCAACACCTGGACACGTATCAGTGCTCACCATTGCCCCTAGTGGCCAGTTTTCAAGTATGTAATCAATCAATCAATCAATCAAATTTATTTATAAAGCCCTTTTTACATCAGCAGTTGTCACAAAGTGGAGTGGCAGCAGAAATCATCAGGTATCGTGTTGATCTGCAACACAACCAGGAGGACTTTGGACAGGGACAGCAACGGGTCAATCAAGCCTGGTATTCCGGAGGTGTCGGCCAAGACCTCAAGTTTAAAACAAGGAGACAGGGAAAATTTGGAAAATGCATTTCTTAGATCTACAAGGATTTATAGTGGAGAAGGAGAACTGACCCTACTCCCCTGGCACAATAATTTAGCAGCGTAAGACCTTGGGGCTGAGACGGGGGTCCAGTGACACTGTGGCCCTATCCGGGGGAGGCCTCGGACAGGGCCCAACAGGCAGGAAATCAATCCACCCACATTGCCAAGCATCAACCAAACAGTTTACTGACCTGGAAAAATGTATAATATTAAATTATGTCTGAGAAAAAGGGAGAAGAAAGACAGTATGGCTGGGTCAGTGCTTCATTCAATTCTCTGTTACATCTCAAGTCTCACATTGAGCTTTTCAAGCAGTGATGTAGTGGAGGGGAGGATTTATGTGTTAGTGTGTGTGTGAGTGTGTGTGTGTTTAGGAGAGTAATGTTAATGCTATTGTATAACAATGAGTACTGACATCTGCAATGATGTGAACCGAGATGGAAAAGACAAGTGTATTCTGTGAACACCTGACATTAACCCTCTCAATACAAGTCACCCATAATAATAGCTGTCGTCCCTCAGACAAATTGGGCTGAAACACTGTGTCCCTCAGACAATATCAAAAGGATTCTCCCAGGAGCACAGAACAGGACAGTGCTACACATTTCAGCCTTTAGTAAATCTAATAGACTGGAGAAATTGGCTAGTATAGCTGTGTCAGAAAAACACACACGACACCTAGAATGGGGCGGACACACACACACACACACACACACACACACACACACACACACACACACACACTGCCATTCGAAAAAAAACATCAAGAATACTAATATGACTGAATGAAAATTGGACCAATAAGACAGTCTAATTTGTTTTCCATTTTAGGTCTTATTATCAGCATTGTATGGGACTGAAGTAAAATTGGGTTCCTAGGAAATCAGCCTGTTATTTAGCAGGAAATGAGACAACACTGGTATGGTTATTATTCTCTTTCCATTAATAGTTTACTTACCTCATCCTTTTATTTTGTACAATACATTTTAAAATGAAATCAGCTTTACCAGTGGCCATAGAATGTGAACAAAGGGAGAGTAAGAATGAGGAAATGTTGGTCTCTAATTTCCATTGAATCTATTTGGAAGTCAAGCCATCACATTGTTATTGCCACCACTCTCTGTATTTACAATCATTTACAGCTTCATATCCAACAACAACAGTTTTTCTTCCTCACCATTTTTCGTTATTGCAACATTTATATTTTTATCCAAATAAACAATATAAAGTTGTGACAGTGTCTTACAAACTAAATCAACAGTTTTAATATGTGACCCTGTTTCCAAAGAAATTGGGACACTGTGTAAAATGTAAATTAAAACAGAATGCAATGATGTGCAAGTCATTGCAATGATGTGCAAGATGTGGAGTCATATTCAATGACTCCACCCCTGAATGGCATTGGAGAGAGGGTATCCCAGTGGCAATGAGAGCCCACCTGGCAAGACAGCAAGGGTGGACAGTATCAAGACTTTCCGTTCACATCACACCCCTGGGCCAGACTGCACTTAATAATAGACCATGCTGAAGAGATGAGTCTTTAGTAGACACTTGAAAGTTTACACTGAGTCTACATTTCTAACCTTAATTGGCAGATCATTCCATAGTAGTTGAGCTCTATAAGACAAAGCCCTGCCTCCAGCTGTTTGTTTTGAAATTCTAGGTATAATTAGAAGGCCTGCATCTTGGGATCTTATGTTACGTGTTGGTATGTATGGCTGTATCATTTCAGTGAGTTAAGTAGGAGCAGGTCCATGTATTGCTTTATTGGTTAACAATAAAACCTTAAAATCAGCCCTAGCCATAACAGGCAGCCAGTGTAAAGAGGCTAGTACTGGAGTAATGTGTTCACATTTTTTAGTTCTAGTTAGGATTCTAGCAGCTGTGTTCAGCACTTATTGAAGTATATTGATTGATTTATCAGGATAACCGCAGAGAGAAGCATTGCAGTAATCTAATCTAGAAGTGACAAAAGCATGTATTTGTTTTTCTGCATCAGCTTTTGATAAACAGTTTCTGATTTTTGCAATGTTCCGAAGATGGAAAAAAACAGCTCTCGAGATATATTTTATATGTTAATCAAAGGAGAGATCAGGGTCGAGGGTAACGCCAAGTTTTCTCTGTTTTATGGGATATGACCATACAACCGTCAAGGTTCACTGTAAGGTTCAGGAAGGCCTTCAATTGTTGGGTCTGTGAACACCCTAACCCTAACCCTACCATGCAAAGAAGAAACAATATATTAACAAGATCCTCAACGCTGCTGCCTTTTCTGGGCTCAAGCTCATTTAAAATGGACTGAGGCGAAGTAGAACTGTCCTGTGGTCTGACGAATCACAATTTGAAATTATTTTTGGGAATCATGGACGCCGTGTCCTCCGGACTAAAGAGGAGAGGGACCATCTGGCTTCTTCTCAGCGCACACTTCAAAAGCCAGCATCCGTAATGGTATGGGGGTGCATTAGTGCACATGGCATGGGTGACTTGCACATCTGTGAAGGCGCCATTAATGCTAAGCAATATACAGGTTTTGGAGCAACATATGCTACCATCCAGAGAACGTTTTTTTCAGGGAAGGCCTTGCTAATTTCAGCAAAACAATGCCAAACCAAATTCCGCACGTATACCAACAGTATGGCTCCATAGTAAAAGACTTTACTACTTACATATTAAGCCAACCTCTCTTTCAACATCTTACCACATAGGTACTATTTTCATCATTTTTCTGAACACATTGATGGTGATTACAAAGCTAACGGAAATATATTTGCCACTGTTTGCAAACAAAAGTGAACTGATTGAACACACCTCTAGTGAACTGATTGAACATGCCACTGAACTAATTTGGGAAGGGGAAACAATATCAGCTAGTATTAGCTGGTAGTAGCCCAGATATACAGTAGGCAGCAGGGCTAGAAATTAGATGGGTACTTTACAGCTTTTATTTAAACTCTGTCTCAGTTTTAGTGTGCCTCATGATCAAAATAATACAAAAGCCCAAATAAGCATCCGCAACCCACAACAGATAATATTTCCTGGCGACTTTCTGAATAAAGAAGTCCAAAATCGCTTATAATAAACATACATGGCAACCCTTGTACACATCTACAAACGTCTCAATCCACAAAACAGTTAGCCATAGAAATGTCTCGGTTTGGGGTCACCCCACCGTGGGGAGATAAGTGCCCCTGATCATTCTTTTTAAAAACATTAGGTAATAAGGCAACTTCCTGTTCTGTCTACTGAAACACCTGTAAGCATGAAACCAACTACAATAAACCAAATAACATGTCATACTGCAATATGAACACTAACAGAATGACAGTTTCTCTCACTTTAACGTAGCACTGAATGCATAGAAATGCATAAATATTCAACAGTATTCTGTTGATTATGGAGGGAAAGCTTTTGCTACATCCTGATCAACATCTGTGATCGGCTTCATCCAGATCAAGATTGTTTAAAGGATATAACCAAAACAACACCTTGTGGATAGCTCTCATAATGGGACAGATGTAAATAAAGTAACACCAATTCTAGCCAGTCAGAGGCATGGTGGAGGGGTTACCATATTGTTTAATGTCTTCAGAACAGTATGAGATGAAGACGTTTTGTTTTCCAGCATTCCCTCCAGGGTTTGGAACACCCCCACCTGCCTGCTCTGTCACATAGGGTCCAACCCACCTCCCTTTCCTCTCTAGTCAGGCCCTGTAAGCCCACATTACAGTATTTACATAGTCTTTGCTTCATATCTGTAAAGTACTTAAAACACTGTTCCATTTTACATGCAATGGTGCATTTTAAAGACTAGGCTTGATTATATTCTGTAAATAAGTCAATAACCAGAGGGTAGTCTAGACAGATTAATTCTCTCTATGGTAATTATAGTGCATTTCCTTCTTTTATTGTCTAAAATGGTTGCTGTTACAGTGTACAAAATCTCAGGCAATATATTAAAGGGAACGTTGAGTACCGGTGTATTCTCTAGCACTGGAATAAGTTTAGCTGAGCTGTTCATCATGTAGACTTCACCTTTTAAAAAGTTGAACCATTAAGGCAGTATTTGCACCATATCTCCACATCCTATCACATTGTCATGGAACATTGCTCACACTCTTAGTAAAACCAAGACAACCATCTCCATGGCAGAGATTAAATGATCGGGAGGTTTACAGACCAGATAAAGGGCTGTGGATAGGATAAGAAAGAACAGTGGAGATGGAGGTCTCTACTTCATCTCTGTGAACTGCGCTGGATCACTGGGCAGACCTCCATGTGTTTAAACACTTTTCACTCTTCATGTGTGTCAGCATGTAGGATACTGACTGTCTGTCTCTCTCTCTGCTCCTCCCTCTGTCTCTCTGTCTGTAGCCGCCCTGTCCATCTTCTCCACCTCTCAAAGCATCAGCTGTTCTCTCTATCTGCTCCTCCCTCTGTCTCTTATGTCCTTTCTTTTGATCTGTTTCTTTTTTACCTAAAAAAAAGAAACCTCTTCCTCACAAATTTCAAAGCATGGTAGACATCAGAAGGATTACGGCGTCCGATTCCAATAGTTATCTGTCCATTCACGGACTCTGAAGTCCCCCCCCCCGACACACACACACACACTCAAACACACACACAGCCTGGCTCTGTACACCTCTGTAGTGTCACTGAAGGCCATTCTTCCGTGGAGGTGCTCTCCAAGCATAAAGCGGAGTCATCGGTATTCAAACACAAACAGCTTCCATCCAAATCATTCAACCCAGGTTACAATGTATGTGCCTGCTGGAGAAGATAGACCTGCCTGTTAGACACACACACTGTGGCAGGAACAGAGGGGCTAACCAGAGGGAGTGAGTGTGTGTGTGTGTGTGTGTGTGTATGTGTGTGTGGTTACATATGGACAGGTCAGGAAACAGCACTGTATCAAAAGAAACACGGTTGAAGGGGATTGGTAAGGTAGGATGTAGGATCTATTACAGCTGAATTGCATCCTGGGAATTGAATCTATGTTTGGTATTGAGATGTGGTGTGTGTGTGTGTGCGTGCGTGTGCATGTGATGCCGTGACCAAGGCCAAGCCACCAAGAAGTGTAGGTGCTGAGATTCACATCAGCAAAGCCCTGGAATTGGAATTTTAATACCCCTTTCTCACCTATTCCCACAACTGAGCCTCTCATCTCAGCTACAGATCAGTTCATGAATAAATCCATGAATTTTCTGCCTTGTCTCTGCCCTCTGTTTTTCCAGGTGGACGTGTAACGTTTAATCCTGTCCATGGAGACATCCTGTGCAATAGGTGCTGGCTTCCTACCACTTCCTGTGTCCTGTGGATGTACAGCATATGTTCCTGGCTAAATAAGGGCTACAGTATTTGTCATCCCACCTCCCAAGTGTGCTTAGTGCAGCAATGCGACACCAGCTCTCACTCTCTCTGTCTTTCCCTACCCATCTATAACACACACACAAACACACTCTTCTTTCTCTCCATTTGTGTGTCTTTATCCCTGTCACTTTCTTTCCCTCTTAGAATCCCTCCATTGCTTCACCATCATTCTCTCGGTTCTGCTTCTCTCTCTCTTTCTATGGAGATATATCCAGTTTTCTATTCAGTGACTTCAGCAACACAGCAAACACCATCATGTGGGTGGATTGAGATGTTATGCGTATTTGTCTCTCTCTCTCTCTCTCACACACACACACACACACACACACACACACAGTAAACATCCCATGTCAAAACTGCTCTATCAGAGAAGATTAAGTCTAAAGCCAACAATGCTCCTCTAACTGAGCCACACTAATGCCATGATGAATGTGTGATAGTGGGGGAGAATCTCACTTGTCTCCTGTGATTGGAGGACTGAGCAGGTTGTTACTGGCTGTGGTGGAGCACACAGAACTGAACCTCGTAAATACATGGTCTCCGACCCAATGTACAGGTATTAAAGTGCCATTTTCAATCTCTGTTTCTGTCTAAAGTGGGAGCCCATCGTGGAGCGGTAGGAGCGTACAGGTTAGAGAGGAGCAGCAGCTGCCAAAACACAGTGGAATCATGGGAATGGAAAGGAACGCGTGGCTGAAAGGCTGCTGCTCTCTGAACCTATGTACTTAATCTACCATGATAACTCTCAATCTAGGACCACTACACTGCTGCTGATCTTGTGCCTTTCAATGTGTTTGTGTGTGTGTATCTGGGGGTGCTAGAGAGGCAGAAGACAAATTTACATCTGACGGCGAGGAGAGCGCAAAAGAGATGGAGGAGATGGAGGTACAGCAGAGAGCATGCTAGAGATGGGGAGATGGAGATTTTACTGAGAGAGCGATAGAGATGAAAGAGATGGAGATATAGCAGACAGGGAGATGGACAGGAATATAAATGCAATATGTAATGGTTCATGTGCTGAATTTCAAGGTCCAAGACAGTCTCCATACCCACAAAAAACACACACAAAATGTGTGCAAAAATCAGTTAAAAAAAAAATCCCTACAAGAGATAAACCACCCACCTGGCAAGTGTGACATCACCCACCTGGATGAACAGCATGGTCATTACACAGGTGCTCCTTGTGCTGGTGACAGTACAAAAAACACTTTCAGATTTTAAATGTGCAGTCTGGTCACAGAACACAATAGTGCAATGTCTCACTTTTTCAGGGAGTGTCCAGCTGGCTTGCTGGTTGCAGGAATGTCCACCAGAGCTGTTGCTGGATAATTTAATGTTCATTTATCCACCATAAGCTGTCCTGGCAGTAAGCCCAACCTCCCCCACAACCGCACCGCCGGTGTTTCCACGCCACTCCACGTCCAGCTTCTTTCACCACCATCACCTTTTGGCATGATAAGGCACACGGGTCTATATACAATTCCTGGATGTTAAAATGTCCCAGTTCTTTCATTGCTAGCGTACTCACCAGGCATGTCACCCATTGAGCATGTTTGGATTGATCTGGTTTGAAGGTGTCTGTGACCATGTCTGATCACAGTCAGGATCTTTAATCGACACCGCAAGGCATCTTTGAGAGATTGACTGACAAAAACAAGCTCTGTAAAGGTAATCACTGACTTAAGTTTTCAGCTCAATTAATATGCTTCTAATGATAGTATGGGTAATGTAAACAGTAATTCGCTGCATGCCACTCATAAGCAAAGAGATTGTTCATCATACTTCCCAGACAGTAGTGTCATCCTACAGATTGTAACATTTGCTATTCCTGATCAGTTGACTCCAAGAATAAGGTGCAATGACCTAGGATTACGCATTTAAATATGCATAGTCTATTTTCTATGTTGAATTTCATTAAGATTTCTGACAAATCCAGACATCTTAATCTAAAACCTGGCAATCAAAGACAGCCAGTGATGAAGGCATTCAGTCTCCCTCTAAGACAGACATTCAGTCTACCTCTTAAAGTCTGTCTCCATTTTTAAGCAGTTATAATTACTATCTTGAAGTCATCAATTAGTCTTAAAGCTAGTAAGTGTTGCAATAATAGATGTTTACTGTCCTCCCCCTGTGAAGAAGTGCATGCATAATCAGCTAACCCAATGAGCTGAAATGGTTATACCTGTTGTTTAAATTGGACTGGACACATGGATAGTTGAAACTAATGACGTTGTGCCACTTCTGTCTTTCCTAGATTATGGTGATGTGCTGTGCATGTTTTCAGGATTAAGTATTGAAACCTCTAGATTCAGTCTATCATGCAGCTTTACATTTTATTATTGGTGCACAATAATGCACACGCATTATTGTCTTTTGTACACTTAGGCTTGCTGGGACTCTCTGACTTCCAGAAGGGACAGGCTTTGGATAAATGATGACTGTACGCTAGAAATTTCCAAAAATATCTTATCATAAACATTTAGTGGAAGAAACGCAGTTATCAAACACAAGATTGACAAATTCAGAGCAAGGTAATAGGTAAAAGGTACTTTTGACTGTTATAACCCCCACTCTTGGAATATTTTGCAGAGTGAACTTAAGTTAGAAGGTTTCTATAACGCAGTTCAAATATATGATAAATTATTGTTTTACAGCCATTTGTGATTACTTTTCTTAATTCATGTCTGTGTACTTCATAAATGTTTTTATTTCTGTAATTCAGGGCTCAACTGCAAAAGAGACACAAGGCTCAGTTTGATTACCCTTTATGAATAAAGGGCAAATAAAAACATTTCAAAATCCACAACTTAGAACCTAATGAATTTTGTTGAAATGAACTGATTGCCTTATATGAAGTTTAACTCCGTAAAGACTTTGACATTGCTGCATATGTTGGTTTGTATTTCCGTACAGTGTACATACAGTAGAAGGGGTATAGAGAGAAGGAAATAGAGACACCAAAGGATTAAGCGAGGAAGATGGAGAGAAGGATAGAGAGTGACAGAGAGAGGGATATGAGAGACATTGCTTTTACTTAATGCATCCCCCTTTCATCATTGCTGACAAAGTCCAGACAACTCTGCATTATGACAAGAGCGAGAAATCAGGCGAAATCAGACGAAATAACTCCCCATCAACTGAAGCAGGTTCCCAGAGTGCATGACAGACATGAAACATTGAATTATTTTCACATTGAGTTAATATTAGTTAGTTAGTTAGTATATATTACTCTAATTTACCACGTTTTTTCAACACTTTACTGACTAACATTCTCACTGCACAACTTACTACAGGAAATACAATAATCTTTTATACATATATAATTGGCTTTGGTTTAGATATCTTTTAAAAAAAAGCTAATGCATGACGCTATTTAGACTGCAATGTTGGGGTTGAGTTCATCAGTAACCATATTAGCTGTCTAACATTACCACATAATGGAAATGAGTTGATCAATGGTTTCTACATCCTCCTTTATCAATAGATGTTCTATGCCCAAGATCTTTTAGGTTTAAAGAGTGCAACCGGCATGTAACAGAAGGGAATTCACCCTGTTCCATTGATTTCAATACAATACAGATGTGAATGATTAATCTGATTCCACCACAATGGAACTAATCTTTCTCCAAGAAATTCACCCAAATGTGCAAAATGTCTGATGGAACGATCCATCAAACTTAGCTTACATAGCCAATAAAATGTTGTGGGAAATTGCCTAAGCAAGAGGCATTGCCTTAATCAGCTTAGTCCACCAGAAGCCTAAATAATGTATATGTTATTGCTATTAGCTTAAAAAAATAATATTTAGTTCACTAACACATCTGCATTTGACCATTCAACTGTGTGACATAGGTTTTAATAACATGGTTATATCTCCCCCTACCTGCCCCTTTTTATGTCTTAAAAACAACATTTGAATTTTAGTGGCCTCTTAAATTCATAGCCGGCGATGTCTGTGGTACAGCGATAATTCATTCTAAGCACTGTGCTTGTGCACACTTGACAACAAAAAGATTCAAACTTCACGAGACTGTCTAAAATAACTATGTTATGGCAATTGAGAGATAGGAAAGAAAGAGTAAACAGCACACAAAACAACAATAAAAACAACATCATCATTGCATTTTATAAGTAAAGAAAAATAGAAATGTGCAAGTTAATGAGCAGAAGTGCAAAAAGCCAGCTCTAATTAAAGGTGCTTATTATAGAGTAAGGATATTACTCTACTATTCTGTGATGGTGCCTGTTGATTTCACTGTACAAGCTTCACTGATCCCTCCTTGAGTACGCTTTGCGTAACGTTACAGAAACCTTCCAAGGTGGGATAGTTCAGGATTTTAGCAATGAGACCCTATATTTATTAGATGCCAGTTTTGAAGCAGGTTTTATTCCAGCATCAGTGAAGCTTGGTTGATTCTGTTGACCGCCAGTCATTATGCTACTGGTAACTGGTTATTGACTAGCAAAACAAATTCTTCCTACAGAATTGGAGCATGTATACACTGATGAGCCAAAACATTATGACCACTTGCTTAACCTGCTGTTGGTCCTCTGTGTGCCGCAAAAACAGCGCCGACCCGCCGACAGAGTTGGGGAGTTACGGATTACAAGTAATCTGTTACATGTAACAGATTACAAAAAACAGTAACTATAATCCGTTACGTTACCAACTAAAATATTGTAATCGGATTACAGACACTTTTGAAAAAAAAATATGATTACGTTTGGATTACTTCAACTGAAAAAGAATAGGTGCGCGAAAATAATTGACAGGCTGCATGCTTGTTTTTTTTTATTTAATGCTTTAAAAACATCGTTATTTGAACCAAAATAACAATTGAGCGTCTCAGTTGTTGTGTGTGATCATCATTCGCGAAAACGTGGACACGCATAAGCAGTTTAGTGACTGATGAAGCGCTAGTTCCATTGGTAAAAACATTGTGTATCTATATTAGCCGACTCATTTAAAGGTGATTTAGTTATACCTGACGCATCTTTCTCAGAACAATGATAGGCGATAGGCCTACCTCGTGTGATATATTAGTTCAAGTGTTATATATTATATAGTTTAAGTTTCAAGCTTTATTTGTCAAATGCACCGAACCACACAGCCGAGAAGAGTTGCACTGAAAAACTCAGACAGGAAATATTTTGGAAGATTAGGCAACTATTTGTTAGATAGCTGTAACATGGGCTGCCTTCAAGATACAACATTATATGGAATGAATCACGATATTTAAGGAGAAAGGGTGTGTTGGAAAGTACTCTGCCGAAGGATGATGATATGACGCATTTGACACAACCACCTCAACTCCGTCCATACAGGTAAGGCCATGCCCAGCTAACAATTTTCCGTTGTCACAATGTTGTTACGACGTTATCTGGCGACCGAAATTAGGTAGCAGCAACGTTGTCAGCTACGTCACAACCGGAAAATTGAGTTTTCTTGTTGTCGCGACAAGTAACTAATTGACGTTGTCAGTTGGTCGCTAGCATGTTGTAGCAATGTGGTATTTCTAAGGTTGTCGGTTGGTAATCGCGAATCTCAGGCATCCTATCCATTTGACCATTTATTGCCCTTATTCTCTTACATTTTTTATATTCATAAGTACAGCTAGAATATGTAGTTAAGTTCATTTCTGTCCAGTCAACATTTTGACAGTTTTCTCCAACCTTGTGTTTACCTGCTCCAACTGTTCCATGAAATCTTAAATGTGCACAACACTTTTCAGCAGGTGTCTACACCAACATTTAGTTTTACAGTGAGGTATTATGTATAAATATTATACATTTATTTTATCAACCCCTTCCCAGATATAATAATGGCAATGCTGTTTGATCATCAGTCCAGACATTTTCTCCCAGCAAATTACATGACATATCCTGTAACATACAAGAGCCCCATATGTAGCAAAAAAGTATATACATTTACAAACAAACCAGAACATTTATGTAATTTAAAAAATATTTTATTTATCACCCACCTCACACTCCCAAGTTGGTCAACAGTACAGAAATTAAAATCAGAACTGTGTGGGACTTCATAACCATCAGGAAGGATAAAGTAGCAAATCTCATCTAGTTAACTCCAATGAAACTGTAGGTCTTCAATGGCAATAGCCATGATAAACAGTATTTTTTACTAGTAGAGTTCTATCCTTCTCCAATCATTGACATTTTTGTTCCAGCTATAAATTGATCAAATTTAGAAATATTATCAAACTGGCCATTTTACAAATAATTAAAGTATAAGAACACAAGCCAATATGAATGCTTTACTCTTCATTGGGTTATTTTCTTTTCAAATGGTGAAGAATTGTGAAATCATGAAGATAAGAAAAAATTCACAATAAATTGAAACAAACAATTAATATTATCCAACTGACAAAATACAATCACACAAGCAAAGACGGACACTTTACTCTTCCTTGTTGTCAGAAATGAGTGTGAGTGGTCTTCAATTCTATCTTCACCTTCCTTTGCCGCTGGACCCGTTGCTGCACCTGGACATGAACAATGAAAACCAGTTTAAAAACAGTATAAAACAGAGTGTCAACCATTTGATTCAATTAATTCGTAATTTATTTATATCACTTTTACAATTTTGTCAAATATCTTGTTGAATCATTACTTGTGGAACTCACAGTAAAAATATTTACATTTGAAATATTTACATTTGAACATCTATGTATGAAATTTTTTTTACCAACCAAGCTAGTTAGTAGTTGACTTACTGTACTGTAGCTTGCTAACGTTTGAGTTAGTTGGCCTGCTAGACAGTACTGTAATTCGATGGGAACTACCAAAGTGATTTTAGCTATATGACAGATAGTTATCTATCTGCTTTGTAAAAATTAGTTAAATACGCTTACCTGAGATTCCTTGTCCAGAAATGATGACGGTGCTCCAGAAAAGATGTCGGATAACGAACAAAATTGATGTTTGTTTAACGTAGTCGTACAGTACCGTTTGCTAGCTGCAGTAGCTAGTTAGCCAGGTATACCTTAAAAGAAAACTTGCGCTACCTGCAGTAGTTAGCTAGGTATATTGCAGTACTATAATGTAGGCTACACGACTAAATTAGAAAATAACTAAATTGGAAAATTGCTAGATTACAAAACGAAAGTATGATTAGAATCAATGATTATAACATTTCTAAATAGCAGTAACTACAAGGCTAACCACAGTAGCAGAAGAGTACTGGTGAAAACTCACAGACATGACTAAATCAGAACATAAATCAGAATTATCTTAAACTGGAGTAAAATAAACGTGCTATAGCCACCGTTATGTCTGCTGAGATACTGTAAACTTCTGACGACTATTTAGGAGTACGAACTATAACGAAAAAGAAATGTCTGGACGCTCGATCTGTGGCACATCTGCGCGCGCACAGTTTACAATTTGTGTACGCGTTCCGTCTGTGTTGTTGGAGATTATATAGAACTATCTGCATTGGTCTGAATTGCGGTGATTGGGGAATTCTTGTGACTCTAAAGATCTTCAGGTGAACTTGGAATACGTGGTTTCCGATGTGGTGGCAGTAATGACATTGTAAACAAAGTACGTTGTAGCAACGAAAATAGGAGTTAATATTTCCCGGTTGTAGTTACGTAAGATCGTTACCAAACTGGTACGAAAGTTGTTACATTGTCAGTACGTCCTGTAATTACGTTTCTGCTACATCCTGAGCAGGTAAGGAAGATGACCAATTATGTGGTCATTGGCTGTTTATCAATTCCAAGTACGCTAAGAACGTACTTGTGTCCTTGCGAGAACAGTCTTGCAAGATCGCGAGGACAGAACGCGCCTATCTACATTGAGATGCATGTGTACTTGGCTATTGCGCAATACCTCTCCACTCTATGAGGGTTGTAACCTCCTCGTAGTTGCTGAATAAAATATTAATGTGAATATGAACGGCAGAAGGTTGTATGGAGACTATAGCCATAATCATATGATATATGACATTTGTATATGACATTTTTGCTGACCCTATCTACCGGTACTGTAATTACTTAACTTAGCTAACGTTAACTAGCCTCTCCGCTGCACTGAATAACGTTAGCTAGCTGATCGAAAAGTCGGAGCAAATTTATAAATTAGCCGTTTCTTAAATAAAATAAGCAAATAAGCAAATATTCAGCGACTACAATGCCCATTTCTCGTCTCATTTTTTTTCAGATGCTGATTTACAGGTACTGTTTACCCGAAATAAGAAAAGTTAAAACTTATTACAGTTGTGGAGTTTCTCCTGCTCTCCTGACATCTTGCAATGACTTCTGGGATATCAGATGCGTTCTCGCTGAACAAGTCACCAACCCATGCATCCTCGATAAAAGGGGCGGATCAAGTACACATCCGGGCATTTTAGGCGTTCTTGGTAACTTGCGTTCTTTGGATTGGAACCGTACTTGGGCCATGAAAGATGCACGGAAAGATGCACGTTTATCAATATGTACGGACAAAAACGCGTATTGATAAACGGCCATTAATTTCCTTCAGATGACGTTGGAGTTACATAGGATCATTACCAAACCCGTACGTACGTAGTTACCTTGTCAGTACGTTGTGAAATTACGCTCCTGCGACGTGCTGAGGTGGTAAGGAAGATTACCAATTATGTGGTCATGCAATTACCTTCGGATAACGTTGCCACAATATTTTGAGAAGGTAATGTCATGACATTACCAATCCATAACGTCACGGTTGGTCGTGGTTACGTAACGTGTTAGCTGGGTGTGATTCTGCTGGCTTTGCATCTCAGAATATTGCATCCAGTGGTTATCACTGGCTGCTGACGACATTGACTTTAAACTAAGAGTGCAGGTGTACGGTTTATTTCTATAATTTGTGATTTGAATATCAATTGCTGGTGGCCCTAATAATCATGTTACGTTTGCGCGGGTAAAACGTATTTGTTTGCGGGTGTTCACGATTGCAAACGTGCGTTCGCGTGCCTGGGGTCTCTGCAATGTTTTGACAATGTTGGTGGTTGTGGAGCAAAATATCAGACTATTGTATTAATGTATGCGCGAAAAGCTACGGATATCTTGATTTTTATATACAACAATGTCAATACCCTTTTTGAGAAATTGCCATATATTTTTCAACAATGTTTTGAAGCAATTAGAAACATGAATAAAACAAATAACTGAAAAGGTTAATACATCCTTCGATTTTGAGTTATGTTCAGATAAACAGCCAGATTCTGGAAGATCAAGGGTTATTGGATTAATTGGAACGACTGAATATCTGACAGACCTTTAGCGTGTAATGTAGAGATGTAGCCGAATCATATTGAAGTAGAAAGTAATGGTTTAGAAACCCTTTCCAAAGGCGCTGTACAAAACCCATAAGTTAAAATTCAAAATCCGTTTTTGGCCAGCTATGTAAACTCTAACACTGACTGATCCCGCAAAGGGTGTTCAACAAGTTATAGGCTATTCCTATTTGTTTTCTAATGCCTCTTAATATGAAATTAGGCAATCTAAAAGTAATCAGATTACGTTACTGATTTTGAGTAATCTAAAAGATATGTTACTGATTACAAATGTGGACAGGTAACTTGTAACTGTAACAGATTACATTTAAAAAGTAACCTACCCAACCCTGCCCGCCGAGACATGGACTCTATAAGACCCCTGAAGGTGTTCTGTGGTATCTGTTACCAAGACATTAGCAGTAGATCCTTCAAGTCCTGTAATTGCGAGGTGGAGCTGCCATGGATCGAACTTGTTGGTCCATCACATCCCACAGACGCTCAATTGGATTGAGATCTGGGGAATTTGGAGGCCAGGGCAACACCTTGAACTCTTCATCATGTTCCTCAAACCATTCCCCAACAATGTGTGCTGTGTGGCAAGGCACATTGTCCTGCAGAAAGAGGACACTGCCATCAGGGAATACCATTTCCATGAAGGGGTGTACCTGGTCGAAATGATGTTTAGGTAGGTGGCATGTGTCAAATTCATGTCCACATGAATGCCTGGACAGGGTTTCCTAGCAGAACAATGCCCAGAGCATCACACTCCCTCCACCGGCTTGTCGTCTTCACACAGTGCATCCTGGTGCCATCACTTTCCTAGGTAAATGGTACATGGCTGTCCAGGTGATGCAAAAAAACAGCACTCATCAGACCAGGCAAACGTCTTCCACTGCTCTAAGGTTCCCACGCTTGTGTGCCTATTGTAGGCGCTTTTAACGGTGGACAAGGTTCATCACGGGCACTCTGAGTGGTCTAAAGCTATGCATCCCCGTACGCAGCCGGGTGTGATGCATTGTGGGTTGTGACACATTCCTCCCGTAACCATCATTAACATTTTCTGTGACTTGTGCCACAGTAGACCTTCTGTCGGTTCAGACCAGATGGGATGGCCTTCGTTGCCCTCACACATCGATAAGCCTTGGGCACCCAACAGTCTGTCGCCAGTCTGTGGTTTATCCCTCCTTAGACCACTGTCGGTAGGTACTCACCACTGCTGACCGGGAGAACCCCACAAGCCTTGCCATACAGGTGCTGGTCATATAATTAGAATATCATCAAAAAGTTGATTTATTTCAGTAATTCCATTCAAAAAGTGAAACTTGTATAATGTATACATTCATTCCACACAGACTGATATATTTCAAGTGTTTATTCCTTTTAATTTTGATGATTATAACTGACAACTAATGAAAACCCCAAATTCAGTATCTCAGAAAATT
>JACXGI010000761.1:95671-109999 GCA_016801175.1 Esox masquinongy | reverse complement strand
CCCAGAACTACACGGCAGGATCTTGTCAATGATCTCAAGGCAGCTGGGATCATAGTCACCAAGACAACAATTGGTAACACATTACGCCGTGAAGGACTGAAATCCTGCAGCGCCCGCAAGGTCCCCCTACTCAAGAAAGCACATGTACAGGCCCGTCTGAAGTTTGCCAGTGAACGTCTGAATGATTCAGAGAAGAACTGGGTGAAAGTTTTGTGGTCAGATGAGACCAAAATCGAGCTCTTTGGCATCAACTCAACTTGCCGTGTTTGGAGGAGGAGGAATGCTGCCTATGACCCCAAGAACACCATCCCCACCGTCAAACATGGAGGTGGAAACATTATGCTTTGGGGGTGTTCTTCTGCTAAGGGGACAGGACAACTTCACCGCATCAAAGGGACGATGGACAGGGCCATGTACCATCAAATCTTGGGTGAGAACCTCCTTCCCTCAGCCAGGGCATTGAAAATGGGTCGTGGAGTGGGACAAAATCCCTCCTGAGATGTTTGCAGACCTGGTGGCCAACTACAAGAAACGTCTGACCTCTGTGATTGCCAACAAGTGTTTTGCCACCAAGTACTAATGTATGTTTTGCAGAGGGGTCGAATTCTTATTTCACTCATTAAAATGCAAATCAATTTATAACATTTTTGACATGCGTTTTTCTGGATTTTTTTGTTGTTATTTTGTCTCACACTGTTCAAATAAACCTACCATGTTTCAATTTTCAATAATGGCCTAATTAATTTTTTGAATGGTCATGGAAATCTTGTATTTCGTTTGTAAGTTCATTCAAATTCAACCATGGCTCTGATCATTCATCTGGGAGTATCGCGCATTCATCCATTGATGTCATGCATTCAGTGATGGGTGATTAGCACCTGTGTACCATTTGCGGCTGCCAGGGTACCAACGCTAAGTACCATGGGCTGTTGGCCGTTTAAGTCGGTAACACGGTAAAAACAGGACAATAGTCTCTAAATAGTTTTCCGTTTGTGAGTTTAGAATTCTGACAATGGAACAATGTAATATATGCCTATTTAGGAAATGTCATGAAAGAAGGAGGGTGTAGCTTTCAAAATGGCAGTTTTAATTTAATTACAAACTCAAACGCCAATTGGTGTAGGCGGAAGCTCTGCAACACAAGGTGGACTTAGGACAAGGACAGACAGGTGTCGGCAGGCAAGATAGTTATAAGATTCAACAGGATATCAGAGAAATTAGTGGGAACATTATTTAGATTCAGAAGGATACCTCAGCATAGAATTCTGACGAACTCTACTCCCCTGGCACATAAACTATTGCCACGTAAAATCTAGGGAATGAGACTGGAGGTCCAGAGACATCTGATAACCTTGGACAGGCCCAACCAGGCTGGAAACAGGTCTAACCACTTTGCCAAGCATGAAACCATCAAAGGGCCAACAAAACCCAAACTACCTTGAGACAGGCCTGAGTGTAGCCTATGGAGTTCACTCCCATTGCATGTGCATTAAGGATGACATGGGGTAACAAAAGTAAGCCAGTTACCTAGACTACACTTAATCATGGACTCTACTGACGAGGTGAGTCTTCAGAAGACTTAATGGTTGAGTCCGCGTCTTTCACATTAATCATCAGATCATTCGACAATTATGAGCTCTACTGGAGATATTTCTAGTTACGAGAGATGCCTGAGTGTGCATACACCACCGGTCAAAAGTTCTAGAACGCCCCGATTTTTCCAGTTTTCATTGAAATTTATGCAGTTCACGTCCAGTGAATAACCTGAAACGGTACAAATGTAAGCAGTAAACAGTTAGAGGTTCAAAAAAGTTTTAAAAAAACTGAAAAATAATGTACATTTCAGAGTTATTAAAAAAGGTATTTTTCAGGGAACAAGTAATGTGTTAACAACTTACAGCTGTTTTGTCGCAATGGAAGTAAATTATGCTTTGAAAATTGATGCTAACAATTCCTACAGGTGTCCCAACTTTTGTTTATTATATATATACAAACCCACTGTGTGTAAAAGCAGTGGTGGAACCAACTGTGTTACTACAACATCTTAAGCATTATTTGGACAGTATTGTACTGCAAGTTTTATATTGTAATTATAATGGTGAGATAAAGGCAATTAACAAAGATAGATAGACCATTATAACCCTTAAAAGTGTAGGTCTTTCCTTTAGAGAAATTGAAGCATGTCAGAGAGTACAGTTTCCTACAACATCAAACGGCACTTGGAAACTGGAGGAAACTGACAGGAATAAGTTGGCAGACCCAAAGCCACAACAGAATCACAACAGAATCACAGGACAACAGCTTCAAGCACAGCTTAACACTGGTCGAAGAAAGCAAGTCTCAGTTTCAACTGTGAGAAGACTTTGAGCTAAGGTTTGACTGGTCGAGTGGAAGTAAGAAAGCCATTGCTAAGATGGCAAAATTTGGAAAAGAAGCTTGTTTGGGCCATGAAATTTGGGCCATGAGCACAGTCTCCAGACTTGAACCCCATCGAGCCGGTTTGGGATGAACTGGGCCAAAGGGTGAATGCAAGTGCCACACATTTGTGGGAACTTCTGCAACAGTGTTAGGAAGAACTTTTCCATTTTAGAAAGAATGCCACTAATGTGTTCCATTGTCTGCGAATGGTGGCTACTATGATGAATCAAAAAGGAAATTAATGAGATTAAATTATAGTCATTCACAGTTTTTTCAGAGATGCCTGTACAACTGTTGAGGTTAATTGTGAAATGACAGCTAACCAGTTTTTGGGGCCTAACAGTTTCCATTTTTTCAACATTTCTTTTTGCCGGACCGCGTAAGTGGAGCCAACCAAGAAGAGCGAATGTCTCTTAGTGAGTGAGTGAGTGACTGACTGACAACCCCTTGTAGACTTGTGAACTATAGGCCCCGAGTTCGTATCTCCTCGCAGGCGAAGCGAAGTACGCATTATGAATTATTCTGTATAGACGAAAACCTCGCTGGCTATAACCGTTAGTATCTACATTATAGTAAGCCTGAAATAAAACGGTTATGGTTATATTGTGACGGTTTCTGGTGGATTTTCGAAGTACGCATCCGTGCATGTGTTTTGGGTCAGGATAGACAAACACATTTGCTGGCATACAGTAGTTACGTTATATTATAGTAAGCCTTTAACTGAAACTGTATACGGTTATATTGCGACTGTTTCTGTCATCTTCAGTCTCGCTAGCAATTGCTCAATTCTTATGATTATTCCTAGGAAGTTAGTAGATACTAGTAAGCCTATTACTGGCTAATAAGCTGTTAAAATGGCCAGTGGCAAAAGCAATACAGTTCATAGATGCTATGGTGGAGGTAAACTTAATAAGAAACGTTAGTCAGTTTAACACAATCCTCAATGGAGTCTAGCGACTGCTGAAACGTGTAATGCCGTGGCGTAGTGGTTAAAGACAGTGCCTCTCATGTGGAAGACCTAAGTTAGAATCTATTAAAACAAAAACATTTATTAATTATTTCTGGTAGATTCCACGATTCTCTCGTCTTTTCATTTGATGAAAAAGTTAGTTATCGTCGCCTTTATTGATAGTTATTGTATAAATGTCATTCACAAATGAAAGAAAAAAGTAAGTTGTTTTGCCATGAAAGAACAAAATATGTTCTTATTCCATGAAATGAAATAGCTTTGGCAGACTCGCTAGCAATTGTTCAATTCTTATGACTATTCCAGTAAGTTAGTAGATACCGGTAAAGCTTATTACTGGCTAATACGCTGTTAAAACGGCCAGTGGCAAACGCCATACATAGCCGCTATTTGTGGTGGAGGTAGACTTAGTAAGAAACGTTAGTCAGTTTAACTGTATCAATGTCATTCACGAATGGCCAATTAACTATTAAAACGGTGGCAAAAGAGGATTTGTTCAGGATAGAGACAAGAGGCTAAATGTAAAGCTCTGTGGTGTACTGGTTCACGACACAGCCTTTCATGTGGACAACCTGGGTTTGAATCTCGAGATGGCAACACTTTCTATTGCGGCCCAGCTGAACTAGGCTTGCCTGGTTTCTTGTTTAAACCAGGCTTTAAGGGTAGGAAAGTTTGGGTCTTTGCTATGTTTCATTGAAATGTACAGCTGTGTGTTGTCTAAATGGCAGTCAAAATTGACATTTTGTTTCCAGATGACATCACCAAGAGACAGCAGATATAATGAAAATAGAAGTGGTCCCAAAACAGAACATTCAAAAAAACAAAATGTACCTTTGAATTGTCAGAGGACAGACCGTCCACACATGCAAACCTATATTCTGTCTGATAGTGTCCATGTAATCCAATATGGGTTTCAATTGTCCAAAAAAAGGGAGAGATCAATGGTGTCGAAGGTAGAACTAAGATCAAGAATCACATGTTTTTTTCTGGATCAGAATGTCCAATATTGGAGGATAGTTATTTAATTCATCCGGATCAGAGCTGAAGGAACTGTTTGCTGTTTGTTTTTTTAAATGGGCTTTATTAGTGCCATGTTAAGTGAGTTTGGTACTCATCCAGAGGATATGGAGCAATTTATTGTGTTATGTTGAGTTATGTTATCTTGCTGGGCCAAGATGAGGAACTAGTTTTTTACTTTGCTATTTTAATTAACGTGTTGAGCAATACAGGATTAAAAAGTTCCAAGTGTCTCCATTGATCTGAGGTCCTGGCAGTTCTGTGCCATCTCAGGGACAACTGAGTTTTGGACAAGTAATCATGATCTTTTTGTCAAAGAAGTTCATGAATTCATCACTGCCTGAAGTGAGAGATTCTAATATTTTACGTTAATTTAAATCACATTGTTCCCAATTATAATCTTCGTATTCTTTTTCTACTGTAGGCTTTTTAAATAAACTCTCTTTCTCCCCATCTTTCCCTCCATTTATCTCTCTTTCCAGTCAAGTTTTTCCATTCTCCATGTTCTACAACAAGAATTAAGATGGTGGCCACTGCTCAGGACCAACCAACTGGCACAAGTTCTTGAACACTCTAGAAAGTCTGTTTGAAAGTTTATTAGGCTTCTGGGCCCAGAGTAGGAGGGCTGATCTAAGGTGTCTTTCAGGCCATAATGAATATAATTAAATGGTAAAAACAGACAGCTAATTCACATTCACATTGGGTTTGAGCCCAGCCAGCATGGGCAGACTAGAGTTCTGATGTAACATAAAATTGTTTTCTTCAAAAGTTGCAAGTTTAAGCACTCATAAAGTTGCATGGCATTAAAAATGATGTTTTATGTAAATCCTTGAGTGCTGAAATGCTTTTCTGATAATATTATGTCAGAACATTAGTTTAATCAGAGTTTTTCACTTGGCTAGGTTCAGCACCCAGGCCCTAGTTTAAATCCTAGTTCAGTTTTATTTTCAGAATGTTTCAGATTGGTTTTATGTTACTGCGTGTGAAGATGGCCAGAAATAACAAAAGAAGGTAGTGAAAAGTATTCACTTGTCTGTTAAGTATCTCTGTTTGTTTTGTTTGTTTTAAACTTAAGTGTTAACTAATAAATATTCAAACGTTTTTGTTTTAGAATTTTATTACATACTATAAATATTTGAATGTGGATTCAGTTTTTGTATACCGGTTGTAATAAAATATATAATTATTTTTTTTTTTTTATATATTACTGTTTGCATTACTAGGTCATATAAAATTCAGGGACAGCCCGAATCTAGTTATCTTGGGCATTTTATTTAGATAAAAAGATAATCGGGTATAGAGCGTACTCAAACACCAGTGGGTCAGAATCCAACCAATACACCATGCTTGTATATGGGCACTGGAAGCAAAAGCCTGGACTGCCCTAGGCCACTGACATCCTTAATCTAAAACTCTATGGGATCCGTATCTTGAGCTTTACAACAGACAATAGGTAACACTAGTAAACTTTTCCATTAGAACCCTTCACTTAAACCTTGAATTTTTATGTGTGTTTCTAGAATGTTTCAAGTCTGTGTATGCCTGTTCATCTGGTGTACATGGTGTGTGAATGTTTGTGTGTGTGTGTGTGTGTGTGTGTGGTGTATGTCTATACTCAGCTTCTGTCAAAAGCATATTGTGGAAACTCCACTTTTCTCCTGTCAATCTCAATAAGCTTGTAAGGCTGTTATCATTGTGTGTATGTTCATTTGATGGACCACTTGTCTCATTGCTTTAAGTAGATTGAGGTCTGTGACACATCCGCAGAATGTCACACACACACACACACAAACACACACACACAGACAAATTACAAGAGCTAATTCTGGAAACATGAGTCAGCTAAGTAACTTGCATTATTTGTATTCTGTGTGTGTGTGTGTCTATCTTTCTGATCGTGTGTGTGCGTGTCTGGTGTTTGTATCGTCCCTCTGCCCACCAGTCTCGGTAACCGGGGAGACAGCGGCGTCTTGAATAACGATAATATCATTAATGTGTCCGCTTCTACTTGAGCCTTGTTATTTTAGTGTGTGTATGTGTTCATTCAGTGCCATGACTGTAAGGAAAGGATTAGACAGTGTATTCCTTCCAACTAAACAGTGTTTTAGTTTAATTCACCCCTAACCTCTGACCCCTCTCTACACCCCAAAGAGATAAACAAGGCATCCCAAATGGCACCCTATTCCTTGCTTAGTGTACTACTATTGCAATTGTAGGGCTTATACACTACACTGTTTTCACCTGTTGTCATTTTATCACCAAATGTGTTTTTCTTTACTTTCTGTTCATCATCTGTCATTCTCATCCCTACCTGTCTCTTCCTTATCTTTCTCATCTCTGTATATCATCCCTTTCTCTCCTCTCACTTTCTCGCTTATCTTGCTTTCTCATCTCTCTCTTTCTAATCTCTTTTTCTCATCTGTCATCTATACCTGTCTCATCTCTCTATTATGTCTCATCCCTTGTCATCACTTTTTCTCATCCTTTTTTCTCGTCTTTTGCTTTCTCTCCACATTGTTTTTCGACTTTCTCTTGTGTTTTATCCCTCAATCTATCTCCCTCATCTCTATTGTTTATATATCATACTCTCTCATATTTCATTCTTTCTTTTGTCTCTGTCTCTCTATTTCTTATCCCTGTGTCTTTCATGTTCTTCAATCTCTGCTTGTCTTTCCTTTCTGTATATATTTTTCTTTCCTTCTCATCCCTTTACTTCTCTTTTATCCCTCATTTCCATTTCTCTTTCACTTAATTAGTGTGTGTAGGTGAAGGGAGTGTAGGGAATGTCATACATTCTGTTTCCAATGACATCAATAATTGTGGAATGTCAGGTTGGGGGTTTGTAATTGTATTTGTATTTTTGTAAGAGTGTGTGTTTTGTTGTGTTGGTAAGGCAATCATGATATGGAATCTGTCTATAGTGATGGAGTTTAAAATCAAATTGTAACCTCCCATCCTTACAAAAGGGATTTTAACTCTAGTTCCTTCAGCTATGAAGGATAAAAAGCTAATGAAAGACTAAGGGAGACAAGTTAAACACTTAGGTGCTCCTTCAATATCTCTGGGTAGAGCCTAGATCTTGTGTGTGTGTTTTAGAGTGCTTTTGCCCGTCTCTGCGTGTGTTTACGAATTTCTGCTCTGCTTGTGTGTGTGTTTGTAAAATTTTAACACAAAGCAGAGAAACAGAGTTCACTGAGTTTGTAGCATTTGTTTTTATACGCCATAGCTGACATATACCCACCACATTCACTGTTCACGAGGGCAAGTAGGGGGTTTCATAGGCGTGAAGGAATAGGTCAAATTTAATGATGTCGTCAGTCATTCAGTTTGCACAATGTGCATGCTTTTCTGTGTTTGCAAGTGTATGTCTACTTGTACAGTTCTGTAATGTGTTTTCTTTCAGTTGTGTCCCAGTGACGTAACGCCCGTAAGAGAGAATGGTGTTAATGAAAATGTTAAGTTTTTTGTACCATATGAGAGCGTAAAGAGAGACGAAGAGAAAAACCATTATGTGGAAAAGGGTTTGAGCTGATTTTTAGGTTTTCTGTAGGTTACGTAGGAGAGAGAGAAGGACATGTTGGAAACAAAGACAAGCTCAGAACTTAAAGGTAGACTAAGGTAGAGAAAAAAAAGTTAGGACGTGTCCTCACCCACACAGACTCAGAGAGAGAAGGGTTTGCTGTGACTGACTGCAGAATTGACCAATGAAGTAACTTGGTGTCTTCAACCATTTACCTGAGGAGCTACATATAGCTGTGTGTGAGGCTGAGGAAACTCATACAACTGTCACACACTGTCCACGCTGCTTCAAACTCAACTTGACTCACCTGGACTGAAGAAAGCCCTTACCACACCTTGAACCAGGTAACAAGCCTCTTGAACACGTTTATGAGCACACTAGAGACTGTTTTCATTGTACAGCTTGTTGATCTTGTACATTTTGTGTTTTCCATTTTATGCTTTAAGATACATTGTTAGCAATTGGAGGGTTTTGTCTTTAAATTCTAGAGTTTGTGTACTGTATGTGTGTGTTTGACTGTCAGCGGATTTCTGTCAGGTACATAAAAGTTTGAATGAGGCACATCTCACTTAGTGTAATTGGTGTGTGTTTTGCAATTAGTCTATTTGGTATAAAATAAATATTGTGTTTTGGCCACTAAATACAGTGCACGTTTTAAAACTGTAAAATCTGGTACAGTCAGTACCTTCAGGAGTGTTTTTTAGATGAATACTGCTTTTCTTCTTTTAGATTTAGTCTACACATGATTCTTTCATTAGGATTTAAGGGTTCTGCCAAGGGCTTAAGAAATAGTTTGTTTTGTCAAAAGTGTTTGTGTAGAAAATAATGTATAAACTTGAGTTCCATGTTAATTTCTGTGCTCATCACCTTCTGCAAACCTTTTGCATAGACTGTGCTTGGATTGTAAAGAAATTGTGATAATGCCAGCATAGATAATGATCAGGGTTTTGGGCATTGGAGCTTAAAAGAAGACAAAGAAATCCCAAGCTAATATTTATTTACAGTATTTTTGCTTTTCATCGAATCATTCTTCTCTTCTTCCATGCAACTCTTACCAAGGTCATTAGTCTACTGCACTACATTATTTGTCAAGACACCTGGTGAAATATGGTTAAAAACCACAGTTTTTTGGTTTTTCAAATTACAATTATTCGTTGAGGAAATATTTTAATTGATGTTCTAAGTTCATGTCAATGATTCAATCATATTATTATTTTCTTTTTGTTCTGGAAAATATAGTGTAACTGAGAATCTGGCCCATTAATATTGTATCTTGCTAGCGAGCAAGATGCAATGTAGCCTGTAGCCTGCTGTTGCTGCCATTCATTAATTAATTTTAAAAACAAAAAATTATATACAGGGCGTACTCATGATTTACTGCCAGGTACCTCTGCAGTTTTGAGAAGGTTTTGGAGAAGGTCTTTGATTAAACTGGCTATATTTAAAACAATCAAACGCATGCATCACATAGACACAGGAAAATGATTTGCTAGACATTGTTAGGTTTGCCTTTTTATGCCAATAATAACTTAACAGGAGGGGTATTATCAGTATAATATTGATATACAGCTCCGGAAAAAATTAAGAGACCACTGCACCTTTTTCTTTCCTTTCCAAAAAAGTTGAAAAGGAAAGTTTTGAGTGAGGAACAGAAGCGTTCAATTTGCAGTGATCTCTTAATTTTAACCCTTCTGTTCCTCACTCAAAACCTTCCTTTCTAACTTTTTTGGAAAGGAAAGAAAAAGATGCAGTGGTCTCTTAATTTTTTCCGGAGCTGTATTTGTTTATAATATGTATATAATATTTGCAGTGGGACATGTGAAAATTGCAAGTACTTTTAGAATTTGCAAGCTACTCATAAATGGGATGAAAGCAACTACTGCTTTCTTCCCATTTATGAGTAGCTTGCTTGTGAATCATGTGTTGGAGACCCCTAAAACATGGCACTTAACAGTCAAAATGAACACGGATGCACATACACAGAAATACATACAAACTTCGAGGCATGGAAACCCCAATGCATCCCAGGAGAGGAAAAAGCAGGGTACTTCCCCATCCGCTATCGCTGGGTTAATTTGACATAGCGTGATAATGGTGTCCCAAGGCAATTTTGATTCCATAGTCACAGTGGCGCTTATAAAGTTTCAAACTGGAAAAGATTAAGCTACAGGAGGTCAGGTCCGGCAGAAAGAAAACAGAATTACAGAACTGAATTCCCATGAAAACAATGACAGAATTCCCAGGAAAACATGACTGTTCTTTTGTGTTAAACAGAGGTGGAAGTGTAGGAGAGTAAATGAACTCAGGGATCAAACTCAGAGGCCACTCCTACTCTTGACAGTTTGAACCTAGGGTACTGCATATTTGAGAAACAGAAATCCAGTGGAAACGTTCAATATTTTATGAAATCGTTTGATATATGTTTTTTATATACAGCATTCTAGTGCTTGTGGCTTTAACTTTGTGTGTTTGTGTGAGTGTGTTAATGTGTGTGTGTGAAGCGTATTTTAATGTGTTAATGTGTCTACCTGCAGGGGGCTGACAGTAAAGGCATCATTATCTTTATCCACTTACACGTCCATCAGATGTAGACAGACACTTGAATATAGGAGAATTTTTCCCTCAGAAAAATAATTATGTAACCGATAATATAAAGATTGCACAATTAGAAAAATGCGTAGTTGAAAAGAAGGAAATAACATTTCCTTGCTTTATAAACGTTTCTTGGTTTTGATTGATGGGTGCCTGATCACATGATCTATGTACCTTCCATATTCTGTCAGAATGTGTCTTGTGTATCAGTCTTATCTTCAAAGCAAGTGGTTAGTAACTTAAGTACGTTTATCATTCTGTCTGTTTTGTTTGCCCTTTCAGGCCACCGTCCCCCTTTGTCGTCATGTCTCAGTGTATGACCTCTAACCTCTGTGTACTGATGCTGCTGCTGACCTTGACGCTGCTGTCTCAGTTCAGCTTCAGCTACGAGGGGCTCAACCCAGGACCTGGCTGCCATCTATTCCGTGAGTCTAACACGCACAAACATACAGATACACAGACACACAGAAAATGTACCTGTATATACTATATTATGTTAATACACACAACATGTACAGAAACACACACAGTTACTGTGCAAAATGGGGCGGCAGTTTGCCTAGTTAGAATGTAGGACACATAACCCTGGTTAACATCCCTGACCCAACAAGGTGATAAATATACAGTTGTGCTCTAGAGCAAGGTGCTTTACCCTAATTGTTAATTTTACATTTACTTTTTCGTCACTGCCATGATGACTATTATCCAGAGCTTTTAAAAGGGGCTTTTAGGGTTAATTGTCTTGCTCAAGGACAGAAGAACAGATTTTTTCAATACTTGCAGGTAATATTCTTAACTGCTAGGCTCCCTGCTACCCATCTATGTCATTCTGGATAAAAGCTGGTTAACCAGTGTTCGAATTCCGCTGATTGACCATTTAAAAATAAAAGAATAAAAAGATAAAGAAGCTTGACAAGAGGTTTTAAATGATACAAATATACACACGCACCACATCTCCCTCCATCTATCTGCATTATTCCCATATCTCCTCCTTTCCTATCCTACTCCCACAGCATTTAACGTTACCATACGAAGTGACCGGCGTGGAACTTGCAAGGGAACCCATGTTGTGCACGCCTGCGTTGGGTACTGTGAATCCAGTGCGTTTCCCTCGCGCTACTCTGTCCTAGTAGCCTCAAATTTCACTCACAACATCACCTCGGCATCAAGGTGTTGCACCATAAGCAAAGACGCAAAGGTAGAGAACAGAGACAAGGAACACACATGCAAGCACAGATATGCACACCCATGCATACACACACACAAACACACTGCTGCATAAGTAACATTGTTTTGTCATATATAGAGATGTTTTTGCAGAAAAGAATGAATTAACTTTGTTGGCTTTGAGCCAACTTGATCTTTGTGCACATCACTTTGCTGTATTACTTTTGCATAAATATTGTTTTGATGTTAAACAAGTAATAATTTGAAATTAAATGGAAATCTCTGTCACACACACACAAAAACTGTCAAGCAATAACATTTTCTGCCATGAGCTACTAGAGCACAAACAAAAACTCTGTTTGTCTAGTTGGTTAGAACATACGTTAGAATGTCACTTGATATGTAAAAATATTTTTTATACTTTATACATTTTTTACACTTTCCTCAGATCAAAGTCCGTCTGGACTGTCCTCGCGGACATCACCATGATGACATTGAGATCCTGACGGCGCGGGCATGTCGCTGTGACATGTGTCGCAAGTCACGCTACTGACGTGCATTTGCAGCTGGGGCAACACGCAGCACACAGCAGAGAACGAGGCACAGGGAGGGAATTCTGTCAATCAAATGTGTGTGAAAGAATAGATGTATTTTGTGTTTTTTTGTGTGCGTTTCTGACTTAGCTATATTGCCGGGATACACATTTCCCCAAACTGTGGTTAAATCAGAAAATCTTTACAAACGAGGACTTTTTTCCTGTCCGCAATTTGAAAAAAAAAATTAGGCTTAAGTGTTTAGGGCAAAAGTTACAATGGGGGCTAGAATTAGGGTAAGGCTTTAGATCTAAGTTAATTTTAGGCATAAATGTTAGGCTGAGGTTAACGTTAGTGTCAAATTTAGGGTTAGGAAAATGTAGATAGCCATAGAAGTAAATGTGTGTACGTGCATGTGTGCGAAAGTATTGAATGGGAGATATTTGGTTGTGTGTGTTTGAGCATGTATTGTTTGTATATGTGTGGGTGTGAAAGTGAGTGTTTAAGTGTGCACATCCCTGGAATGGAAAGATGGAGCAGGAAAAGACTTGAGAAAAATGTTTTGTCATAACGTTGCTTTATTTAAGAATTGTTGGTTTATTTAAGAACAAAAGAAGAAAGTTTGTGACATTTTCAGTCAACATCCTATTCCCTAAGTAGTGTACAAACCTTTGGTCAGGACATACAGTGGATATAAAAAGTCTACACACCCCTGTTAAAATGCCAGGTTCTTGTGATGTAAAAGAATGAGACAAAGATAAATCATGTCAGAACATTTTCCACCTTTAATGTGACCCATAACATGAACAATCCAATTGAAAAACAAACTGAAATCTTTGAGGGGGAAAAATAAAAAATAAAAAACTCACAATAACCTGGTTACATAAGTGTGCACACCCTTAAACTAATAGTGTTGAAGCACCTTTTGATTTTATTACAGCACTCAGTCTTTTGGGGTAGGAGTCTATTAGCATGGCACATCTTGATGTGGCAATATTTGCCCACTCTTCTTTGCAAAAGCGCTCCAAATCTTTCAGATTGCGAGGACATCTCCTGTGCACAGCCCTCTTCAGATCACCCCACAGATGTTCAATTGGATTCAGGTCTGGGCTCTGGCTGGGCCATTCCAAAACGTTAATCTTCTTCTGGTGAAGCCATGCTTTTGTGGATTTGGATGTGTGCTTTGGGTCGTTGTCATGCTGAAAGGTGAACTTCCTTCATCTTCAGCTTTCTAACGGACGCCTGAAGGTTTTGTGCCAAAATTGCCTGGTATTTGGAACTGTTCATAATTCCCTCCACCGTGACTAAGGCCCCAGTTCCAGCTGAAGAAAAACAGCCCCAAAGCATGATGCTGCCACCACCATGCTTCACTGTGGGTATGATGTTCTTTGGGTGATGTGCAGTGTTCTTTTTGCGCCAAACATACCTTTTGGAATTATGGCCAAAAAGTTCAACTTTGGTTTCATCAGATCATAACACATTTTCCCATGTGCTTTTGGGGGACTTGATGTTTGTTTTTGCAAACTTCAGCTGCGCTTGGATGTTTTTTTTTGTAAGAAAAGGCTTCCGTCTTGCCACCCTACCCCATAGCCCATTCATATGAAGAATACAGGAGATTGTTCTCACATGTAGCACACAGCCAGTACTTGCCAGAAGTTCCTGCAGTTCCTTTAATGTTGCTGTAGGCCTCTTGGAAGCCTCCCTGACCAGTTTTCTTCTCGTCTTTTCATCAATTTTGGTGGAACGTCCAAAATTCTTGGTAATGTCTCTTTTGTGCCATATTTTCTCCACTTGATGATGACTGTCTTCACTGTGTTCCATGGTATATCTAATGCTTTGGAAATTATTTTGTACCCTTCTCCTGACTGATATCTTTCAACAATGAGATCCATCTGATGCTTTGGAAGCTCTCTGTGGACCATGGCTTTTGCTCTGAGATGCAACTAAGAAAATGTCAGGAAAATCCTACTAGAACAGCTGAACTTTATTTGTGATTAATCAGAGTCACTTTAAATGATGGCAGGTGTGTAATGATTTCTATTTAACATGAGTTTGAATGTGATTGGTTAATTCTGAACACAGCCACATCCCCAGTTATAAGAGGGTGTGCACAC
>JACXGI010000761.1:71488-95571 GCA_016801175.1 Esox masquinongy | reverse complement strand
ATAGGTCACATTAAAAGTGGAAAAAGTTCTGACATGATTTATCTTTGTCTCATTCTTTTACATCACAAGAACCTGGCATTTTAACAGGGGTGTGTTGACTTTTTATATCCACTGTAGCGCTCTGGTCAAAAGTAGTGCACTATCTAGGGATTAGAAACGCCAGTGGAAAGTGTAACCACTATTGATTATAAAATAATGAACACTACATGATCTGGCACACAGCCACTACCAAAGAACTAAATGAGTATAACTAGAATCCCTTTTTAGGTCAATGGGTGGACTGGCAGCCATTTTGAGTGAGTTTAAGTATTGTTCATGATCAATTCTGTTGTATTTGTTCTATTACAATGACTCTAAACAGACTGACATTGAGAGGCAAAATAATGTACATAACACTTTATTTATATAAATCAAATTGAACAATTGATGTTTTGTAAGTAAATGACAAGGAAGAATGTAGAAAATAAAATGGAACAAATCACAAAACAGTTTTCTAACAACTGATGTTTTGTAAGTAAATGACCAGGAAGAATGTTGAAAATACAATGGAAAAGATCACTAAACAGTTTTCTAACAGGTTTACTAAGTCATTATCAAATATTTCGTAACAAAAACATATATTGGTGGTTGACATATAAACCTGAAATTTCTTTTTTTTTTACTTTAAATACTAAGCATGAAAATTATTCAGTTGTGTTATACTGACTCTTAGATTTCCAAAAATATATACGGTCTTTATGATTTTGTATTGGAATCTGAATTTATTCACCAATTTGTTATCTTAGTGTCAAATACTGTCATATGGTTTGACATGAAATTTATTGTATATAAAATGAAAATGGGGTACACTTTTCTTAAGAAACTAACTTTATCATACTTCTTTATCATTAATATCTTGAGATCCAGCAGTTCCTAGTGAAAATTCATTACATTTTGTGTTATTTTTCTTAATCATCGCGCATGAGAAAAGACATCTGTTCTCAATCTTTCAATATATTTTTGATTAATTCCGACAGAAGCATTTAGTTAGATTTATAACAAGGTTTGTCTCTTGTGGATACTATTTTACGTGTTCCATTGAGATTATGATTTATCACTATGATATACTGTCACACCGTAGGATGAACTACACCACACTACAACTTGTCAATGCAAAAATGTGTATTCTATGCATTTAACATTCAAACAGAAACTGTTTAAGAACAATCACACAAAGGTGTGAAACATCTTGCCACTAAACATTGTACAGCACTTGGTTATCGGACACAGGACTAGAATAATATTTGTAGTGAGGAACACACTAATAAAGAATGTTATCACAAGTAATTGTTTACAGTTAAGTCTGTTGTATATTAACTCCTGGTAAGTATTGATTACTCATAACTACCCCTAGTAAATCAGTCATATAAACAAGGTTAGGTTAATAATGAGTAAGTATGACAAATTGTGTAGGTACAGACTTCTTCAATGGGCACTAAGGTAAAATAATAGGCTACTTTGAACATAAGAGGTCAGCTGAAAGAAGAAAATGAATAACACTCGGATTAGCAAGGTGTTCAAGGCTGGCCTCGCTATAAAACTAGGCTTCAACCTAGTTCACTTGTTTTCATGTGATGATAGACAAAAAAAGTGTTAAAAAGGACAAAACATACATTAAGCTTAGCTATTAGTTATAAAATACAAGAATAAATTGTTAGCTCAAATGAATAACTATTCTGTGTGTAGGAAAACACAGTTCATATCATATGGTGTGATGAATGGATCATATGAAGTGACAAGCAAAACCTGTCACACAATATGATATTGTGTCACACCATATGAGGTTTTACGCACTTAGCATAAGTTTGGGCCTTGTGGTTATCCACTAGCATTCATGCAGCATACCCACTGCAACATGGTAACATAGACTTCAAAGTAATAATGACAAAAAAAAGTAATTTATCTTTGGCATTTTAATGTAAAAAGCGTCACACTAAAAGACACTGGGAAAGGGTACTGAAGTGGGAGTGCCAAAAATATTTGATTTATTGAAAAAATGACAAGAGACAACTCACATTGTAACCCTTCCATGTCCTACTGAGGTATTTTCAGTATTTCCTGGTTGAACAAGTACCCCTCTTCCCCAAGGCTCTACAAACAATTACCCGTTTATATATCACAATATAATGTCACACCATATGATATCCATTTCTGGTACAAAATCTTTTTGATCAGAGCTGACTCAAAATATTATGCCCGGACATTGGAAAGATCAGACTCACAAATAGACATCTTTGTTATCATTTTGTACTTTATTGAGGAAAGTTGCATTTATTTTCCTTAGTTTTATTCAGGTTTAACCTTTGTGAAACATGCTTGGGACAGTCACATCATATGAGCTTTTACATGTTTTTTACATTTTTGAAAACGTAAGTGATGATTTGCATGTTCAGTATGTTCACATAAAGTTCCATGTTCTGAACCATATAAAGGTTTTTTGAAAAATTTTAATTTATTTGAACATACTGAATTTATTATACAGTATTTATTTGTGTTTGACGCTCTGAACCACAAAAAGGCCATGTCATGTCAACCACCCATATACAGCTCCAGAAAAAATTAAGAGACCATTGCACCTTTTTCTTTCCTTTCCAAAAAAAGTTGAAAAGGAAAGTTTTGAGTGAGGAACAGAAGCGTTCAATTTGCAGTGGTCTCTTAATTTTAAACCTTCTGTTCCTCACTCAAAACCTTCCTTTTCGACTTTTTTGGAAAGGAAAGAAAAAGCTGCAGTGGTCTCTTAATTTTTTCCGGAGCTGTATACTGTAATTTTTCAGGCTTTTTCTCTGCTTTTTTGATAGAGACAACAGGAAAATATATTTTTTTGCTGAAAGCGCAAGTCAGATTCAAACCCATGCTGCTGCAACACATGCTCTTGTGGCAGTGGCCAATACGAACAAACCATCCTAGGCCACAGTATTGTTATATCGTTGACAACATGATGCTAATATTTTGCTGTTTTACACGCACAACACACAAGAACACTCATATCTTCCTCTGTTCACTACAATCAGAATGTCTCACACTCTGTGTCCTCCGTGGAACAGACGGTACAGTGGCACTGCAGAGCCATTGGATAGGGGTAGAGTGGGGAGACGTGAGGCAGGCAGCCTGGCAGACGGGCCATCAGGTAGCGGGTACGCCCATAGGAACACACACGGTGGTGCCACTGGATGTATGGGGGCTCTGGGAGCGGCTTCTATAGGAGGACAGGACAATATGAATAGAACGGGTGTCCCCATTCATGTCATTGATAGCATGATGGTTGGACTGGTGGCCATTGCATGTAGAGAAAAGCAAAAAGTAGAACCTTACGACGGATGGATTTTAATGTCTGTGTTAAGTTCCAGCTTCGCCGCTGTATCGGAACTTATTTCTAAATCTGCACACTGCTAGTCCCACATAACTGCTTATACCTCAGAATTCCACAGACCTTGAATCTCAAGGCTAATACTATATACTATTGTATGAGGAAAAGGTTTAGTACAAGTTTTGGGGTGAATCTGACCACTGTAGTGACTTCTGCATGCAGCTAGACAGTCAAATAAATCTCTGAAATGGATCTCCGACCAAAGCTGTCTGAATGACTCTCCAACACTAAAAGTATGTTAAAATGAGGTCTAACTTGCTAAAAAAAAACAACATATCACTTTAACTTTGTAGTACTGAGCTTAAAACAAGTAAAATCTGAAAG
Organism: Esox masquinongy; assembly: GCA_016801175.1. Taxonomy (NCBI): domain Eukaryota; kingdom Metazoa; phylum Chordata; class Actinopteri; order Esociformes; family Esocidae; genus Esox; species Esox masquinongy. The sequence goes on along the minus strand of JACXGI010000761.1, from coordinate 91,841 downwards.
TGTACCTACTGTATCAACTGTGCTGTGATATGTTGAATCAACTCAAATGAATTTACAACAAATACATTCCACTGCATGAGCCATATCGGTTGGCTTAATTTGAAAGAACATTCTACATTACATATTATTACATCAGTAAATAGATCAATAGAATATAGACCATGGGGATAGAAGGCACACAGTCCAGAACTCTGATTAAACAATGTACATTTGTCAAATCTGTCACAATTGGCCAATGTGGTCTGATTTGGGATTTCTGATTTTTTGGGTTGTTCATGCTACACAACATTTAGAAAAAAATATTCTCATGTTTAAAAGCATTTACTGCTAAATGTTACCTCCTGTTCATACTTGATGGAAGCATAGCTAGCACACAGAAATCAAGGTGGTAGTCAAAGTTGTATTCCAGTCAATTGGTGGCAATGACATTAAGAAATATTGGGATTGATATCCATAGACAAATTATTAATGCATGTGACTGTATTATGCATGTGACAAATTACCAAGTGACAGTATTATTCCATGGGAATTAACTTAATGAGTAAAATATTTGTCCTTTTTTTGATTGTAGCAAATCAAAATTCTCAAAGGTTTGGCTCCAAGTGGAGCAGTATATCTGCCATTTGATCATATTAAACAAAACATTCATCAATTATATCCACGCTTGTCTGTGTAATGGAGTGGCTTGAACTACCGTTGATGGTGCTATACAATTGGTACCTCTTATATACCTCAAACGGTTTGAACGTTGTCAAGGAGGGTGGTCACGTGTATAACAAATCAGAGGACCCGAGTTTGTGCCCAGTGAGGGGTGAAGCGAAATGTCAGGAAGGAAGCTATACTGTTAGCAACAGCACATGGGATGTCGGTTTCGCTGGTGCCGTGACCCGGATGATAACATGAGCTCATGCTTGCAGGTTCCATGTTCTTACCAACTGAGCTACAAATGACCAGCATTAGGCAAGATAGTCCCTTGTGGACATTCTTTCCCTGGCCCATAATAACAGTTGAGCTCGCAGATTCATGACCTACCACAGGGAGTTGCTAGAGGGCCTTTTAAAAATAAATCCACCCCAGGGCAAGGCTCAGGCAATTTGACCCATGGCCAAGTTTTAGTCCTCTGTCCTTGTCATCTTCTCAAAACCCTTTGGATTAGAAAGCAGAAGGTACAGTGTGACCCTCTCCTCTAACCTCTATTTGATTGGCTAGACAAAGAAAAGTCAATTGAGTAATGGCTTAGGTGTGTTTATGCGTGTGTGTGTGTGTGTGTGTGTGTGTGTGTGTGTGTGTGTGTGTGTGTGTGTGTGTGTGTGTGTGTGTGTGTGAGAGAGTGTGTGCGCGCGCGCGTTATGGTTATCTACCTCCCACGTGTTGCACCGGCCCCAGCAGGCCTCAGTGTCAATACGGAGGCTCTTGCATCCAGGCTTCTGTGCCATGAAGGAAAAGTCCCGCACCGCGCAGCCACGGAAACTACTGTGCAGCTGGGATGTCACTGCAACGCAAACGCCTGCGCCGACCACCACAAGGAGGGTCAGAGAGAGGGAGGTGCGTAACAGCATCCTAAAACTGAAAGGGATGGGTGTAGAGACAGACAGAGAGGGAAATAAATGGAGAGAAATATACAGAGTGGTAAGGATGGGAAAGGTCTGAGGACTTAATCCATTTAAAACACATACATCACATTTGCATCTGGTTCATAACATCTGATAGACCACATGAAAATCACATTTCATCAGTTCAATCATACATCATATAAGACAAGTGGGTCAAACCAAAGCCATTTAAACAGATTGCTGTACTGTATTGCAATCTATTTAAATCAATTCTGTTCCGAGACTACAATCTAGAACTCCCCCTAGCGTTGATCCTGACTCCTGAACGGCGTACCGGGTGATTCTGCTACGAGTCTGAGTAAGAAAAATACGGTGATAACTTATTTTCATCATGGGTTTCAAATAAAGATAGGCAGTGATAAGCCTACAATTATTTTTTTATTACATGTAAATCTGGGGTAAAATTTAAACATTCAAATATTTTAAACATTTACATAAGCTGATAGACATACGTTCAAATATCACGTTTTGGTCACACGCAGATATTTACCTGAAAACGTGTTTGATGGTAACGGCAAGGCTGGTGGTCCAACTGCGAAAAAACCTGAAGTGACGTGCGTGATGCCGAGAGACATCACGCGCCGCGTCCATTAAGATTTTGAAAGAGATGAATAATTAAAACATTTCCCAAATATTGTCAACACAAAGATAATCAGTAACACCGACCTAAACAAACCTATTTGGTAGCCCAAAGTCCAGTTGAATAATAATGAATTATTAAAAACCACTGTTGGTTCATTGTACTCCAATGGATGCTCCGAATATGTGCTCTCTGTCTGAACGGAACGTATTTCTTGTTGTTTTAAGTCCGATTAAATTGGACGGACACTCTGACATCATAGCAATTATAACAATATGCCATAAAACTTGGCGACTCCCTGGAAAACGGACGGCGATGCTTGTCAATATTGTCTTAACCCCTACATCTGGTAAGAGAATATGTACTAAGGCTAATCAGGTTCTTTCTCTCTCTTCGACTTCTCAACTTTGCCGAAATCATTCACTGGCCTGGGATTGTTACTCGACTCTGTTATAGACCACAACTTAATATACCACTGATCCTTAAGCAAAAACTGTATTTTCCACTTTCCTGATCAAGTAGGCTAAGTATAGAAAATGTCTGAAAATATGTATTAAAAACCGTGTCTCTGTATTCCAGCACTTGGAATTAGAAATTATGCAAGACTATGAGGTTAATGCTGTCAAATTTACAGCACGTTTTTGGGTACCAAAAGTATTCAGACAGAACAACATTATATGCTATTAAGTAGTCGTGTTTATTTCTTGGTTGCATACCCTTTGATTGATATTTCTACTGGCCTAAATATCCATCAAATATCCATTGATTGCCAATATCCATCAGAAGACACTGACTATCTTCTGGTGTTTCTCTGCTAGACCTGTACAGCTGTGATCTTTGGTTCCTGCTTGTTTCATGGCCTTTTTGCCTTCACTCGTCTTCAGCTTGTGAATGGCATACACAATTGTATCAGATTGAGAAAACTAGTTGGTCAGAAATTTCCACTTTTTCTGCCTAAAAACTCCTAGTTAGCTATGGCATGTGTTTGGTAAAACTGTTGTGCTACAGGACATGATGAAGTGCTCAGCAATAAGTTGTTGCTGTACACTTTAGAATTCATCCTACCATGTCAGCAGTTACATAATCAGTGACAAGTGAGTCAGTTTCAGTGGCAGCCATACATCCCCAAAACATAACACCCCCTCTACCTTATTTCGCAAATGTTTTTTTCTTCACACTTTCATCTTGCCCTAACTATCATACATGTTAATCTTTGCCTCCACGACACCTTTTTCCATAACTCTGCAGGCTATTTTTGGTAATTATTTGGACACTTTTTTAGGCTAACCAGTTGGTCATCCACTGCAGAAATCTTCTTTGGTCTACCAGGCCTTCATTTGCCATTGCTGGACTCATCAGTGCTTTCATTCTTCTTCTAAATGTACCAAACACTTGATTTTGGCCTAATGTTTTGGCTATGTATCTGATAGATTTATTCAGATTTATCTTCCTCATGATAGCCAGCTTGACTAATTTGCTTCTAATGTTGTCAGACCCTAGCAACCAAATTCAAATGCAAATGCAAAGCCTACAATCAGGACTAGACATAGACTGCTTTCTTTTTCATGCAGTTACGATGCAAACAAACAGACCTGCCTGATAAGAGACAGATGTAAAGCAAATTGTCCAAATACTTTTGGTACCTAAAAATAGACATTGTATTGTCATTCCTAAATGGTTCATCATGGATGATACATACTGTAATAACTGTATCATTTCAAATAGAAATCGCTAGAATATGAAGCCAAAAGACAAACATGTGTCACTGTCCAAATGCTTTTAGAGTTGAATATGTCAAATATCGACCTTAAACTGTGTATGTGCTATATAAAGTGGATGGAGTGAATAGTGACAAAAGAGCATGTTGCTTTCAAAACCAGTAATAAACCACAAGACACAAATAAGACACACAGGCTCCTCCATTGTTTTCTCAAAGTGAAGTTAATTTAGCACATCAGCATTTCCTTTCTACAACCCTAGTTGAACTTGGCTATACATTCATCTCCCCAGCTTTTGGTCCCTGGAAAAAAAATACATTGTCATCATCAATCGTTTCTATGTTTCTGAGTATGGATAGCCTACAGACCAGACCAGGAGGACAGTGCAATTCTAGTTTAGTGATGCTACGTATGCATACATATTCAATCCATTATTCCATAATTATTGCCGTTCTATAGTTCTACTAAGTGACTTAAGGGAGCCTCTTCTCTCCTCGGATAAACCGAGTTCTAATTCCAGAATTCCTAAAACTCGTCCTGGAATTCCAAAATGTCCTGAAGTCTCAAATTCTGGAATTCCTGGAATTATTATTTTAGTTCTAGAACAGAATATTTAAAAGGAAAGTTCTCAAACTGACTGACAAAGGGGGCAATTATGGTTAAGCAAATATCAGAAAGTGAGTTTTGACGATAGTGAGTTTTTTTCCCTACTTGTTCCATTTTTGTTTTGTTGAAAATTAAAAAACAGTTATAAGAGTGCTGGTTTGGTTGTCTTGGTAACAAGATGCCAGCAGAACCTCCAGATTAACAATCAATCAAATGTGTTACATTCTGATTCAAACCCTGTTCCTACGAAATGAAAGGAAGAGAGGAAAGAAAGATCAGTGCCACCTCTCTCCCTCTATAACTCTATCTACACACATCTCCTCACTGTTTTACTCATACCTGACACACACACACACACACACGCACACACTAACACATGCCACGCATACACAAAAACTTCCACCACCTCTCCATCTCACTTCCATACATACGCACAAACATACACCCAGCAAATTCTCATCTTAAGACCTTTGCAATGATTCCAGAGATTAAATAAAAAATAATTGTTCTAAATATCAGATATCAACGAAATGGACATACAAAATACAAAAACGTAACCAGATATATGTAAACAAATTCAAAGTCATTTCATCAAATCAATGAATCATAATAATAATTCACAGCAGTACAGTAAGACAGTGTGATATTAAGGACAAAATTCAAGGTGGTACACTGAGCCTGCACCCCAAATGTCACCTTATTCCCATAGTGCCCTTTTTTTAAAAAAAAAAAATAAGAGTACTAAGTAGGAAGCAAGGCGCCATTTCAGACACAAAGACACCCGGTCTATACCCCCCTACACACATCATCCGAAACAAATGAGAATATTGCTAAAAGAACATGGTTTTCTGACTTTCCTCTCCCACCTTCAAATATGAACTGACAAGAATAATGACACATCAGAACATTATTTTAGTATAGCAGCTTAGGGGTCGGCCCAAATCATACACCGTATTTTGGCTTTAATGGCTCCCTAATACCTAAAAAGTAAACTACTTTTGACCAGGGCTACCATAGGGCTCTCGTCAAATATAGTGCACTATACAGGGAAAAGGGTGCCACTTAAGATGCAAATAAGGGACCCTATCCCTTATATAAAGCACTACTTTAGGCCAGTAGTAATGCTCTACAATATGGATAAAGAGGAACCATATAGACATACCAAATCACATTCTTTTTGATTGATCTCATTGATCAAAATACCAATTTGGCCATACAAAGTTTATTTAATCATGGTTAACAGGAAGTCCTGCCTCTTCACATGAAAAAAAATCAAAAAGTTGTGTATCTCTTGATGCTTCGAGGACATTATTTCTACTACTTTTCCAATTTTTTTATGGGAAGAGCTGGGGCATCTGTTAAACAGTAAATATACTTCTATTGCCGGAGTGGATGAGAAATCTGAATTGGGCTACAGTAGGCTGCGTTAACATAGGCAGCCCAATTCTGATATTTCAGAATAGATCGAATGTAACTGGTCAAATACCAATTAGTGGGAAAATTATCATAGCTTGGCTGCCCGTGTAAACGTGGCCATAGTGGACTACATTGTGCCGGCAGTGCACTAGTTCTGTAGCGCTTAAGGTGCGATTTGGACTGTGCTCTAGTTCTGCTAAAGCTTTTGAAGTGCTACACTAAAGATTCTCCCACCAACACTATAATATTCATAATATTCAGACATATATTTATATATATATATATATATATAAAAACATCAGAAGTAGGAGAAGTAGAGTAAAGAATAGAAGAAGGAACAATATTATTTACTTCATCATCATCATCATTCCTCTTCATCTTTTGGGACGGTAAAAAGTCCTTTGTCGGAGAGAGCCAGGAAATCGGTTCCACATCAAAACCTAGACAGCTAGAACCAGCACCAATAGGCCTGTGTGTTTGTGTGTGTGTATGTGTGTGTGTGTGTGTGTGTGTGTGTGGATGAGTGTGCGTACGTGTGTGTTTGTGTGTGTGTGATAGAGACAGAGAGGGAGAAAATTAAAGATGTTTGTGATAGACTGTGTGCGTGTGTGTGTGTGTGTGTACGTGTGCGTGTGTGTGTGCGTGTGTGTGTGTGTGCGTGTGTGTGTGTGTGTGTGTGTGTGTGTAGTCTTGCAGTCAGTGTGTAGAGGACAGAGGTGATGTTATAATAAAGATGTTTGCACATGTGTGTGTGTATACAGTATATATTTGTGTGTGACTGTTCAGGTGTACATTCTTAGTCTGTGTTTTAATGCGTGGGTCTGCTCCTTTGTGTAAGCATGTTTGTTTTTGAGGGTGTGTATTCGTCTGCATGTATGTGCTTCTGTGTCTATACCATCTATCTGTCTGCGTCCTCTTTCTATGCTGGTACTGATACTCCGCTGTCTGGTTCTAGGTGGTAGAAGGGGCTCCACTGAGCTCAAGGTCTGGCTGCTCAGGGAGTGCCGTCTGTGGGGAGGAGGGCTGGGCAGGCTCCCCTCTCTCTTGGAGGTTCTTCTGATTGCGGCTGGCCTCCCCCATGGTCTGCAGCCGTCGCTCCTGTTGCTCCTCAAGCCCCCGCCACAGCTCAGTACGCTCACGCTCTCTCTTCATCTCCCTGTAGGTGAGGAGGTGGGATGGAGGAGAAAGAGGGAGGCAAAGAGGGATGTTTTGTCAATCAAGATCCTTGGATGGAATATAGCGAACCACATTGGGAGCAAGGGGGAGTAGTACCAGGGTGTTGCACTCACGGACACACTAACTCACTTCTGCTTCTCCACTTTGTACGACGCAGTGAGGTCATCAAAGAGCTTGCTGTTCATCTCCATGAAAGTTTTCAGAACGTTGTAGATCAGTGAGACTATCGTCCTGCAAAAAAAGAGAGAGATGAATGGAGAGGAGGTTGAAGGTAGGGAGAGGGAGGACAGGAGGAAGGGAGAGACATGGAAGGAAGGGGGAGGATAAAGATGATAGAACAGAGAGGTGAAGGGATCAGAGGGAGAAATAAAGGGAGGAGAGCGAGATAACGAGTGACGGAGTGTAGGATGGAAAGAGAAAGCGAGTTGGATTGGTCTTATCTGCAGATATTCCCAGGGTTCAAACAAAATTAGATAGGTTAATGGTCACTCACTGGTTCCAGTGCTCCTTGGACACTCTGTAGAGCGTTGCGAAGACCAGTGGTAGAATCACCTGACAGTTCTCCTCTATCAGAGACAGGATGTACTCATTGTTCCAGAAATACAAAGCCCTCTCTGCTACCTAAAACAGGGAGGGGGTGAGGGAAGGAAGGAAAGAAAGAGAAAGCGGGTGGGGGGTTGGAAGGTTGAAAGGAAGTGGAGAAGGTAAGATAGAGAGGGATGGCAAAAGCGAAATCTAAAACAGTGACAATTTCTTATTGTCTAGATAATTTGTCCTCATGGTCCAGTTGCTAGGTCTTAGAGTGAGCCAGGGTTTGAAGAGTTCTGCCTCCAGTGCACATGTACTGCTGCAGCATGGATTTGAATCTGGCCCACCGTTCTATTAGCAATAAACTCCTCTAAATTCTCTAAACCAGTATCTCTATCAAAATAAAGCATGGAAATGGCAAACAGTATAGAAACATTCTCAAATTATAAGGTTTGTCCTGCCCAAGTGTGAAGGGCCTAAATGTGTGAGCTGAAGATGAGATGCATGCAGCAATCGGCGAGTTTGTAGATGTGTGTGTGTATACCTGGAAGTGTGGGCTGGAAATGCAGGCAGCTATCTGTTTGAAGAGAGGCTCCTGAATGCGAATAAACTGAGAAGGCTCGATCACATCTAGTATCTCCTCTATCTCACCTAGGAACATCACCTAGTTGAATACGCACACATACATACAGATTAAGAGAAAAACACACAATGAGATAATACCAAAATACGTACACAAAAATAAAACCCTGATCGTACACATGCTCACACACACACACACACACACACACACACACACACACACACACACACACACACACACTTGTTTTGTTATACTTTAACCCACTCTTAATCCTAACCTTAAACATAACCTCAACTTCTAAATCTAACCAGTAATACCTAACTGTAATTCTAACCTTATACCACATTAGAACCTTAACCTTTACACCAACCCCAAATAAGCTTATTTCTTAAAAGTTACTATATTTGTGAGGACATCCTCTCCTAAAAAGGGTAGTAGAACACGAGTACAAGTGCACACACACACACACACACACACACACGCGCGCGCACACACGTCTCACCTCCTTCTGGGTGCAGGTTTTGGGCCAGTACTTGAGCAGCCCTCTTATGATCTGAAGAGAAAAAAAACAGCAGGTCACAATTTTACAGTGATTACCAGTAGGTCAACAGGAAGTTGCAGTGAGTAAGTCAGTAGAAAGGTACAATTTATTTCAACCGAAAGTAAGTATGATTTATGTCAATTGAAAGTCAAAATCACATGTCAAGAGAAAGTCACAGTCATTCACGTCAACAGAAAACCTACAATTATTCATGAAGAGAGGAAATTATAATGATGTGACTAATGTGGCATTGTTAAATTCCAGTAACCATCACCCACATTTTCCAGGGTTTACAGAAATCCCAGTTGGAGTGCTCTTGGACTCCTGAAGGAATGTGCAGGAAATCCTCCAATCAAAATGCCTCAAAGGCCTGGGAATTCTGGGAAAATCACTAGACTTTTACAACCCTTAACTACAGAAAAGGTGTGCCTTACGTATTCAGTGACCGTAGCATCTTTCTCCATGAACTGGACCACACAGTATGCCAGCTATGGAAGGATAGACACAAAAAACAGGTTAACAAACACACACACAAACATACGCACACAGAGACATGTTCTCTAGAGTGGGAATACAATGAGAAGTAAAACTCTGATCCCACCGGATTACTGAGCTAAGGATCGGAAAGGGAAGTTTCCAAGTTGGAAGCTGTCTGCGTGTGTGTGTTTTGCGAATGCCCATCCGCCCAGGCTCGTTGCTCTGATGAGTGGGCACCGTGGCGACGGTGTGTGTGTTTACTTCGGAAGGAGTGATGTCACAGAGTGCCCTTAGGGAATCTGACATATTAGAGCTTATACCTCTTCTCTCTCTGTCTACCTCTTTCTCTGTCTCTCTCCCTCTCTATCGCTTCCTGTCTTTTGTTTCATCATTCAATCACTTTCTCCCTCTCTTCATAAATCTTTTTCTGTACCTCATTTTGTCTTTTACACTTTAACAATCTCTCATCGTCCCTGACTTTCTCTGTCCAGATCTCTCTATTTATCCCTCCATCCTTTTCTTTCGCTCTTCACAATATATGGAAATATCGACGGAAGGGTGGAGGGAGGCAGAGGGTGAACGGAGGGTGAAAGCAGTGAGGGATGAATGAGAAAAGCAGGAAAAAGCCTGTGATTAGAGTGACACGACAGGAGTTGAAGCGTTTAAAGTATTAGTCAGATTAGTGGCAACCCTAGGGTAAATAAAGAGTTGAATTCTGTTGTTAGGTGAGGGATTAAGGGTATTGTAGTCAGGATAGGTTTATGGTGTTTGTAGTTCCAGGCTAAGGTGACCACTGGTGACTTTAATAATGAAAATACAGCAGTCTAAACCCTGTGGTACATTTTCTCTCATTCCTAATTCCGTTATATTCTATGGCCCTGTCTCATAGCAACTTTTAGCCACAGATTTGGTATGCTTTCCTCATAGGAATGCGCGCAAAGCCATTCTGCTTTTTTCCACACTGCTCTTTCAGCTAGGAAGTCACGTGGGACAACGCGTGTGAGGGCATGATCACTCACCTGATGACCTCTGTTAACTTTGCACGTCCCTGAGCCACCACAAAGAATCGCTAGAGGTTTCACAAAATCACTGCTAACAATGCCTACTTGCTCCCCGAGAGATGCCTACTTGCTGTCCAGTTTTCATCACCCATGAAGACATGAACCTAGACTGTGATGGTGTGTTTGGTGCTACCATGTGCTATATTTGACCAACCCCCACCATATTCCCTGTAAAGATCCTCCTAATGTTTGCTTTTTGTATCCCTAAAGGCTGTGAGTTAGTATTGTTGAGGATTGCATGGTAATGCACTGACGAGCCAAAACATTATGACCACCTGCCTAATATGCTGTTGGTCCTCCGAGTGCTGCTAAAACAGAGCCGACCTGCCGAGGCATGGACTCTTCAAGACCTCTGAAGTTGTCCTGTGGAATCTGGCTTCAAGACATTAGCAGCAGATCCTTCAAGTCCTGTAAGTTGCAAGGTGGAGCTGCCATGGATCGGACTTGTTGGTCCAGCACATCCCACAGATGCTCAATCGGATTGAGATCTGGGGAATTTGGAGGCCAGGGCAACAACTTGTCTTCATCATGTTCCTCAAACATTTCCCGAACCATGTATGCAGTGTGGCAGAGCGCATTATTCTGCTGAAAGATGCCACTGCCATTTGGGAATACCATTGCCATGAAGGGGTGTACCTGGTCTGTAACAATGTTTAGGTAGGTGGCACATGTCAAATTGACATCCACATGGATGCCCAGACCCAGGGATTCTCAGCATCACACTCCCTCCACCAGCTTGTCGTCTTCCCACAGTGCCTCCTGATGCCATCACTTCCCCAGGTAAACAGCACACAAGTACACGGCCATCCACGTGATATAAAAGAAAACGGGACACATTGGACCAGGCAACCTTCTTTCACTGCTCCAAGGTCCAGTTTTAACGAGTGCCCATTGCATGCTTTTTTGATGGTGCATAGGAGTGATCATGGGCACTCTGACCAGTCTGTGGCTATACAGCAGGGTGCGATGTTCTGACATATTCCTCCCTAACCATCATTAAAATTTTCTGTGACTTGTGCCACAGTAGACCTTCAGTTGGTTCAGACCAGATAGAATAGCATTTGTTGCCCACACACGTTGATGAGCCTTGGGCGCCCAACTTGACTACAAGAACTGATTGTTCGCTTAACATCAAATCTACCCAAACCTTGAGATGTGCCCTTGTTAGGGGATGATCAATGTTATTCGCTTCACCTGTGAGTGGTCATAATGTTTTGGCTCATATATGTATGCCTTTTTAGGCATTTTTATGCCTTATTTGACAAGAAAGTGAGAGTTTGTTTTTCCTAAAAGAACACTGGGGCAGCAGTAAATCTGCAGTGTGCAGCAGCTGAAGGTAGCGGCTTAGACCACTAAAATCATGAATCTTGGTATTTACAACCATTACCCGATTTTTCGGATAATGGTTGTAAATCGGATAATGGTTGTAAATCTTATAAATATAATACATGGGATTAATCTGTTGAAACCCATTTTTCCTGAACTGCCAATGTGACACTTTTCATTTAGGCAAATTCTCAACTCTGGTGTGCATTTTGTTACTGCCTCACTCAAGACCTTCAATGCTCAACTTGACGTTCCATGATAGTACTGCAACAATAACAAAAGAGGCTGCCAAACATTAAAAGTCAGACCAGGTGCACATAGTGCTTTTAGATGGAACTCCAACCTCCCTCTTCCAAAAAGAAAGTGACATCTTTTCATTCCAGTCTGCAATGGTGCAGCATTTCAATTGGGCTTTTCAGACATCTGTTTGGGGGAATAGATTTGTTTGAAGTTTTTAAAATTTGTTTTGTCTTTACTTTTGAGAATAAGGATATCATTGTGTACTATTTATATTCTACTGAATGTGTTGATGGATACAGCTTCAGGTTGGGTCATTTGCAAAAGAGGTAAAAATATTTTCCGTCTCCTCCGTAAATAAAGGGAAAATGTAAAAGATCCGAGCTGGAGTGAAAAGGCGTACATGCCAGGCAGGCAGTGTGTTAATAAATAATGCATGGATCTGAACCAGTGGGAGTTCTAAGTAGAGAAATGTAGGGCAAGCTGACTTTTACGTTCAGTATTCACAAACACACACACATACTAGCTGGTGTGTGTGTGATGATTGTATGAGATGTGATGATAGCTACGTAGATGTGCAATTGGCCAGTCAGTAGTGCAACTCAAGGTTGGCCTCTAGTGGTCATGTTTTCACAGTGGAGTCAATCTCAAAGAAAGGTTCAAAGCAGATAAAGGGGTAATCTAACCAAAATCAAACATTCCTAAGATTAACAGTTAAATTTAACAGAGAACACTTTCTCGTATTCAGCAACGATCTGGGAGCAATTAAGGTTAGCAGTCTTTCTTAGGGACATCACAACAGATTTTTTTGCCTTGCTGGCTCAAGCATCTGACAGGTTGCTAGGTCATTTCCAAGAGCCAGAATGTAAAAAATTCTGTACTTGGGCAAGGTAGTTAACCCTCTCCCAGGTTGTGTTCCCAGTCATACTTAGTATTCTTAAGTGTACTACAATACCGACACTGCAAAGCTATCTCTAGACAGGTTGGCAGGCCATGTTAATTTCATAGAGGATGTTGGAGTCATATTCATGAAATATTTACTTGTTAAATATAAATATGCATTATAGAATATGGTTTAAGAAATCATGTTTTGGTTTTCTATCATATTTATCATGGGTATTCAATGGCAATATGGAGCCTAACTTGGCCCTGACCCTTTTTTTTACCCATGATTCCTCTTCTGTATTTTTGTGTTTTGGGGTTATGGCTCAGGTAAAGTCTCAGGTGCCGTGGAACTTAACAGTTTTTGCTTTGATCTCAAACTGACTTTAGCTTAGTAAATTACAGTTGTTTTTGATTATTTGAAGCCTTTGTTTAGTAAAATAAATTTAGAAATTATCCAGTTTCACAGATACGGATTAAGCCTTGTCTAGGACTAAAAAATCAAGTTCAATAGATAACTCCATGGTACTTGTCTTTTTAGTCCTAGACTTGGCTTAATCTGTGTCTGTAAAACCGTCCCACAAAGTTTAATAATCTCCTTTTGTTGGTTTGCTTTCAAAACCTCAAGGCAATTTTTGAATTGCCTGTACAGAGGCTAGGTAGCTAAAAAACATATCTACACATTAATACCTAAGTTAATATTGACATATGCAGTAGGTTGTTTAAAAACTTATTAAACACACTGCACTAGCAAATTAGAAGTTAAAATCTTACCATGTTGAACTTGCAAAATATTGCGTTTCTAGCTCAAAGCTGTGTGAATCAGGTTGTTATGGCAACACGCAAGTGGTGCTGCAAGTCTATAAGCTCAGAGATGTGGGAAGAGAGGAAAGATTGCTTTGCATCATGAGGATAGAAAAAAGGATATTCATCTGACTTTGCACTGTGTACTTCGACATAATTTTTACAAATGTAAGCTTTGTCGTGACATTATAAACAGGAGTTCAGGTAATTGTTTTAAGTGTTATGAAATTTGATAGTATATGTTATTCCCCATCTCCAGTGACCAGAATATAAACTGATCAGCCATAACATTATGACCACCTGCCTAATATTGTGTAGGTCCCCCTTTTGCCGCCAAAACAGCCTTGACCCATTGAGGCATGAACTCCACTAGACCTCTGAAGGTGTGCTGTCGTATCTGGCACCAAGACGTTAGCAGCAGATCCTTCAAGTCCTGTAAGTTGCAAGGTGGGGCCTCCATGGATCGGACCTGTTTGTCCAGCACATCCTACCGATGCTCGATTGGATGGAGATCTAGGGAATTTGGAGGCCAAGTCAACCTTGAACTTGTTGTGTTCCTCAAACCATTCCTGAACCATTTTTGCTTTGTGCATTATCCTGCTGAAAGAGGCCAATGACATCAGGGAATACTGTTGCCATGAAAGGGTGCACATGGTCTGCAACAATGCTTAGGTAGGTGGTACGTGTCAAAGTAACATCCACATGAATGGCAGGACCCAAGGTTTCCCAGCAGAACATTGCCCAAAGCATCAAACTGCCTCTGCCGTCTTGCCTTCTTCCCATAGTGCATCCTGGTGCCATGTGTTCTCCAGGTAAGCGACGCAGATGCACCCAGCCATCCACGTGATATAAAATAAAATGTGATTCATCAGACCAGGCCACCTTCTTTCATGGATCCGTGGTCCAGTTCTGATGCTCACGTGCCCATTGTAGGCGCTTTCAGCAGTGGACAGGGGTCAGCACGGTCACCCTGACTGGTCTGAGGCTACACAGCCCCATAAGCAAGAAACTGCGATGCACTGTGTGTTCTGGCACCTTTCTATCAGTACCAGCATTAATTTTTGCAGCAATTTGAGCTACAGTAGTTCGTTTGTTGGATCGGACCACACGGGCCAGCCTTCGATCCCCACGTGCATCAATGAGCCTTGGCAATGACCCTGTCACCGGTTCACCACTTTTCCTTCCTTGGACCACTTTTGATAGGTACTGACCACTGCAGACCGGGAACACCCCACAAGGGCTGTAGTTTTGGAGATGCTCTGACCTAGTTGTCTAGCCATCACAATTTGGCCCTTGTCAAAGTCGCTCAGACCCTTACGCTTGCCCATTTTTCCTGCTTCTAACACATCAACTTTGAGGACAGAATGTTCACTTGCTGCCTAATATATCCCACCCACTGACAGGTGCCATGATAACAAGATTATCAGTGTTATTCACTTCACCTGTTAGTGGTCATAATGTTATGGCTGATCGGTGTATTGCTATGACTACATCGTTTCCTGATTTCACAGACAGATGACTTAGAAGTTAAATCATGGTCAAAAAGTTATTTCACCTACTAAAATAATAACAGCATTCACCAAATTAAAAGGAGTTTCATGGTGTGTATATCTGGTGGTGGTTAGCCCATTTAACAACAGCTGTCCAGCTTTTTGGGGTTTATAGACACCCAGCCTAAAACCTAAAAGAGCAGTACTTTGTTACACAAAAAAGTGATATATCCTCACTATGATATTTAATCACTATGTTTTGAAACCGCAATGCCCTGTTCAAAAACAATTTTGGACAACATTCTGATTCTAAGACATCAATGACATCAATGAATGAATGTTCATTTGGATAGGTTGGAGGGCTCTAAACCATCCTATCTGACAATCAGGGTTGTACGTAAATATCTTCCCAAACAAATTCTTAACCCCCACACAATTTCACTGAACATTTCAAAAGCCAAAGGAGGCTCAGAAAATGAATAATTAAAATTATATTTGGTAGTTATTTTGAACATCTCAAAAGAGATTTGACATACTGCGATGACTTAAAAAATAAAAAGACTGCACAGGCATTACCATTTACCTATTATTCCGGGGGAATAGAGAGTGAGAGAGTATGTCTGTGGGTGTGTGTGTGTGTGTGATACTGACCTGTGCGTGAAAGATGGACAGAGACTTGGCTGTGTGTAGAGGGATCAGGACTCGAACCAGGAACTGCTTATGTTCTGACTTCAAGGGCAGAGCAAAGCCATTTATAATACTGAGAGGGAGACAGGAGGGAGAGGAAGACAGAATTAGAGTGGGTAGAAGAGGAGAATATGTATAGGAAGGTAATGAGGAGAATGATAGAGAAATTAAAAAATGGAAAAAAGAGGGGAGAAGACAAGCAGGGGGGAGGAAGAGTGGGAGAAGATAAATAGGTGTGGAGAAAAATGGGATTAGGAGTGGATTAAGAAAAAAACCTTGTCATCACCCACACATCTTTCTTCTCTCTCACATTTTCTCTTTTTCTCACTTTTGCACAATTGTTAGGAGACACACAGATCATGCAGACCCACAAAGTATTTGAAAAAAAATCACACATTGACTCCTATATCTGTTATATGTGAAATACTGCATTGTGCAATTTACGTCAGAAAGATTTATCATGCATTCCTATGAGAAAAGGGCAACTAGCCCTTTGTGCAAGTAAACGATATCTATGACTTTATTTTCCCTCGTCATTCGTACTTACCTATTTCTAAGTTGTTACAATCCTATTGTAAAATAAAATAGCATTTTATTTTATGGATTCAAACCCGAGTCTCCCACATAAGAGACTATGTCTTTAACCACGCCACAGAGCTATACATTTTGGGTATGTCGCTAGACACCATTAAGCACTGTGCTAAACAGAGTAATGTTTCATATTAAGTTTACCTCCACCACAAATAGCATCTATGAACTGTATGACTTTTGCTACTGGCCGTTTTAAAAGCTTATTAGCCAGTAATATTTCGCTAGACACCATTAGGCGTTGTGTTAAACTGAATAACGTTTCTTGTGGAGTTTACCTCCACCACAAATAGCATCTAAGAACTGTATGGCTTTTGCCACTGGCCGTTTTAACAGCTTATTAGCCATTCATGAATGACATTGATACAATAACTATCAATATAGGTGACGATAATTGACTTTTTCGTCAAGTGAAAAGACGAGAGAATCGTGTAGCCAGCGAAGGTTTTGTCTATCCTGAACAAATCCTAATACATCATTCGAAAATAGCCGGAAATAGTCACCAGAAATAGTCGGTGTGATGGGCCACTGGACCGTTGTCTTTAAAAATCTTATAAGAAAAGTTCATATCTCAAGCAATATGGCTGCAATCAGCAAATAAAATTGAGGTCGGCTTCAGGCTGCTAATCCCATAAAAAATATCAAAGAGTTACAAAACGTGCCATAACGGTAAACAGTGTTGGGAAATGCTACTTTTCAAAGTAAGCAGTGAGATGCTTATTAGGAACCAGTTCATTATTGTAGTTAAAATGGACACATTCTGCCAATGGAGTTAACCAATTTACAAAGTGTTATTAACTATTGCTACCATTACTATGCTGTTTGTCGACAAGTCCATGTTAGCTAACATTACTATAGCTTATAGCACCACTCCAGGTCAGCTAACTTTTACTAGCATTAACTAATGTTGCGTTAGCTAAAACATACAGTAGATTTTGCTAAACGGTATAGCAAGTAACACTAACTAGCGTTAGCTAACGCCAGCTGGCTAACCCAAGCTAACGTTACAATGGGTCATCATGGGCATGGGCACTCAGACCAGTTAGCACCTACACAGCCCCATACTCAGCAGGGTGAAATGGACTGTGTTGTGACACATTCCTCCCTTAACCATTGTAAAAATTTCTGTGACTTGTGCCACAGTAGACCTTCTGTTGGTCGGACCAGACAGCATAGCCTTCGTTGCCCTCACGCATCGATGAGCCTTGGGCGCCCAACATCCTGTCACCGGTTTGTGGTTTATCCCTTCTCAGACCACTGTCGGTAGGTATTCACACTGCTGACCGGAAGCACCCCAGAAGTCTTGCCGTTTCAGAGATGATCTGACCCAGTCACCTGGCTATAACAATTTGGCCCTTCAAAGTCGCACAGGTCTTTACTCTTGCCCATTTCTCCTGCATCCAACACGTTGACTATGAGAACTGATTGTTTCACTTACCATCTAATCTACCCAGACCTTGACATGTGCCCTTGTTAGGAGAATATCAACGTTATTCACTTTACCTGTTAATGGTCATAATATTTTGGCTCATTAATGTACTGTGTGTCAACAGTCAATATGTTTAGGTGATGCTCTCACTTACTTTGTACTGCGGTGAAATGTGGGTGGAATGTTGTAGCTGTAACACATTTTTATTGATACACCTATGAGATGATTAAAGTTTGTATATGAAAAATAGTAAGAGCAAGGAAAGTGTGAACCTGTCCCAAGTCTTTACATTCACCTTAGTACCACAGCCTGAGCCTTAAGAAAAAGTGCTAAAGGTGTATATATACTGACAACTTATTTTTGTCCATACCTCTGGCAGTAGTTATTCTTGATGCTTACACATACTATTGTGGCACAGTAATGCCCAATATAAAGAATTTTCCCAAGCCCATTAAGGAGGGCAAGTTCTCCATAGGTCAGATGATGAAATTGTCTTCAGATAACATCTTGGTGTGCTGCTGGAAGAAGTAGGGATGTGTACTTTCTGTGTTTTTAACAGCTCAGGAAATGGCTAACTAAAGGTAATATAGCAAATGTAGCACTCACTTCCTCTGTAATCTACTAAAGTCTTGTGTTGTCTTCTGGTGGATATGTAAGTTGAATAACAGACAAGCATATACTGAAACACAGATTTCTCTTTCAAACTGATTAGGCCACTTTCATACGCTTATGTAATATAGGAACCATATGTTCCACTTAGATGTTGTAATGTGAGAACCACAAATTGTATAAGAATCGTAATAGCTCTGTATGTTTCTAAAAGAAGTAGCCTCCTGAAAATATACACGCAACTGACCTTCTAAAATCCATACAAACAATTTGCATTTAGGACAAATGAATTCAGGTCACGTGCACTGGTATGTAATAACATTTAAACCATTTTCATTTATTTTCTTTCAGCGACATGTAATTTAATGTGAATGACCAATGGAACAATTTCTTCTTTCAAACAATATGGCTGAAATTGGCAAATTACCTGTATCTGTAATTTTTTAAGGCAATGAATCCCATAAAGAATATCAGAGAGCAAAGATACTTGACAGGCCAGTAGCAGCAATT
Organism: Esox masquinongy; assembly: GCA_016801175.1. Taxonomy (NCBI): domain Eukaryota; kingdom Metazoa; phylum Chordata; class Actinopteri; order Esociformes; family Esocidae; genus Esox; species Esox masquinongy. Next base: position 72,980 of record JACXGI010000761.1, on the reverse strand, counting down.
CCAGGAACAGAAACTAGAAATTAGGCCTCTTGGTGTATTATAACCTCTTGGTGTTGCTTTAAGAATAAAAGCATAGCTAAACCAAAATTCAGCTATTTAACACAAGAACATGGAATTTGCATGAGATGTTGATCAGTAAAGGATGTATCTTTGACAATTTTATGTTTGCCATGTCTTCACACACTATGTCGACCCCCCCCCCCGACTCACACACATTCCTTCTTCTTTCTGCACACTCAATACTCTTTTCACACAGACACTCTCCACGCGCTCCCCCCACACACTCCTCACCCTCAACATACTCTCTCCACGCAAGCACAAACACACACACGTGCATTCTCTTTTCTCTCCTGTCGTGGCATACTTACTTCCATTAAGAGTTCTAATCGATGGAATTACCATCACAATTCACACACACATGCTGTCTTCTCTCCACACACACACACACACACACACACACACACACACACACACACACACCCTCTCCTCACACAAACTAAAACTCTCCTCTATCTCCGCGCTGGAAGAACACACATTGCACCTCTGAGCTCTGTTATCTTTGTTTCCTGGTATTGTGAATAGATAAAAAGGAAAATAAAACGAACTAGTCCTAGGCCGCCCATCCCATTTCCACGAAATTTCACATACAGGTGCTGGTCATAAAATTAGAATATCATCAAAAAGTTGATCTATTTCAGTAATTCCATTCAAAAAGTGAAACTTGTATAGAGACAGACTGATATATTTCAAGTGTTTATTTCTTTTAATTTTGATGAGTATAACTGACAACTAATGAAAACCCCAAATTCAGTATCTCAGAAAATTAGAATATTGTGAATAGGTTCAATATTGAAGACACCTGGTGCCACACTCTAATCAGCTAATTAACTCAAAACACCTGCAAAGGCCTATAAATGGTCTCTCAGTCTAGTTCTGTAGGCTACACAATCATGGGGAAGACTGCTGACTTGACAGCTGTCCAAAAGACGACCATTGACACCTTGCACAAGGAGGGCAAGACACAAAAGGTCATTGCTAAAGAGGCTAGCTGTTCACAGAGCTCTGTGTCCAAGCACATAAATAGAGAGGCGAAGGGAAGGAAAAGATGTGGTAGAAAAAAGCGTACAAGCAATAGGGATAACCGCACCCTGGAGAGGATTGTGAAACAAAACCCATTCAAAAATGTGGGGGAGATTCACAAAGAGTGTACTGCAGCTGGAGTCAGTGCTTCACGAACCACCACGCACAGACGTATGCAAGACATGGGTTTCAGCTGTCGGATTCCTTGTGTCCAGCCACTCTTGAACAAGACACAGCGTCAGAAGCGTCTCGCCTGGGCTAAAGACAAAAAGGACTGGACTGCTGCTGAGTGGTCCAAAGTTATGTTCTCTGATGAAAGTAAATTTTGCATTTCCTTTGGAAATCAAGGTCCCAGAGTCTGGAGGAAGAGAGGAGAGGCACAGAATCCACATTGCTTGAAGTCCAGTGTAAA
>JACXGI010000761.1:34941-71388 GCA_016801175.1 Esox masquinongy | reverse complement strand
TTTGAATGCCAACTTTGTTGGAAATGTCATTTTCCAACAGGACTTGGCACCTGCACACAGTACCAAAGCTACCAGTACCTGGTTTAAGGACCATAGTATCCCTGTTCTTAATTGGCCAGCAAACTCGCCTGACCTTAACCCTATAGGAAATCTATGGGGTATTGTGAAGAGGAAGATGCGATACGTCAGACCCAACAATGCAGAAGAGCAGATGGCCACTATCAGAGCAACCTGGGCTCTCATAACACCTGAGCAGTGCCACAGACTGATCGACTCCATGCCACGCCGCATTGCTGCAGTATTTCAGGCAAAAGGAGCCCCAACTAAGTATTGAGTGCTGTACATGCTCATACTTTTCATGTTCATTCTTTTTTAGTTGGCCAACATTTTTAAAAATCCTTTTTTTGTATTGGTCTTAAGTAACATTCTAATTTTCTGAGATACTGAATTTGGGGTTTTCATTAGTTGTCAGTTATAATCATCAAAATTAAAAGAAATAAACACTTGAAATATATCAGTCTGTGTGGAATGAATGTATACATTATACAAGTTTCACATTTGAATGGAATTACTGAAATAAATCAACTTTTTGATGATATTCTAATTTTATGACCAGCACCTGTATAGCATCAGTGGATACTGCCCATCATTAACTATTAAAAACAGTCATATTTTTCAAAATACAGCAGATTTCACAGGAAGTGAAGGCATATCTCCACAACCGTATGTCCGACTCTCACCAAATTTGGTATGACAAGATAAGGACATATGCAGTGTTGGGCGCCAATTGGCCATATTGGGTGCTATAACAGAAAATCAATTTAAACGCTCATTACTCCTACACAGAATCAGATAACCCGGCAAGGAAGGCCTATCCTCGTATGGCATTCTTATAGCTTGGACCCCTTAATTGCTGCATGCATATTGTTTAATGTTTTCCTCTTCTAGTGTTATGTTTCATTTGGCTTATTGTACCTGTTTATTCTTCTTCTATACTTTTTTATTTGTTTTTTAGTATTTTCCTTTTGTACCCCTTTATTCCCTTGCGCACCTTCCATCAAGCCCATTTCCAAAAAAGTTGGGATGCTGTGTAAAATGTAAAGAAAAACAGAATGCAACAATGTGCAAATCATTTAATCCTTATATTCAATAGAAAATAGTACAAAGACAACATATTACATTTTGAAATTGAGAAATGTTATTGTTTCTTGAAAAATAAATGGCCCCTTTGAATATGATGCCAGCAAAACATTTAAAAAAAGCTGGGAAAATTTTTGTGTAATGCTAAAAAAAACCTGGTGGAACATCTTACAATTAATTAGGTTAATTAGCAACAGGTCAGTAACATGATTGGGTCTAAAAAGAGCATCCCAGTAAGGATGAGTCTTTCAGAAGTAAAGATATGTTTTTTTCAGGGAAGGCCTTGCTTATTTTAGCAAGACAATGTTAATTCACATTCTGAATTAGCACGTATTACAACAGCATGGCTCCATAGTAAAAGCGTCTGGGTGCTAAACTGGCCTGCCTGTAGTCCAGACTTGTCACCCATTGAAAACATTTGGCACATTATGAAAAAACAACAACAAAGAAGACCCGAACTGTTGAGCAGCTGAATTCCTATATCAAGCAAGAATGGGAATACATTACACTTTCAAAACTACAGCAGTTGGTCTCCTCAGTTCCCAAACGCTTGCAGAGTATTATTAAAATAGGAGGTGATGCAAAAAAGTGGTAAACATGTCCCTGTCCCAACTTTTTTTAAACGTGTTGCTGGCATCAAATTCAAAATGTGCATGTATTTTTCCAAAACCAATCACATTTCTAAGCTTCAACATTTGATATGTTGTCTTTGTACTATTTTCAATTAAATATAGGGATAAATGACTTGCAAATCATTGCATTCTGTTTATATTTGCATTTTATGCAGCGCCCCAATTTTTTTAGAAACAGGGTTACACTGGGTACTGTAGGTTTAGACATTTTATATATGACTATCGTTGAAGCTGCAAGTTTATTACAACAATGGAGTCTAAGTGTGGTTGATAGGGATCTGTCTCCCTATCTATTGTACTTTAATTGTACATAAGCAGAAGTGTTTTTATCATTCTTTAAACAACTTAAACAATCATGTTACTTTTGTGTTATTTTGGCTAGTTGAAGAACATTTAGTAGAATAGCATCGTTCATAGCACTAACTACAAGATTCAGTGGAAAGTTGAGAAATAAAGAAAATATTGTACAAAACATCAGCACTTACATTATAGTTGCCTATATGTAATCCGCTAAACGGTGAAACAGTATCGGCTAAATGTTACTAATATTTTTTTTTCTCCAATCACCCTTTTGTAGGGGAGATAGCATCTATACGTTTGCTATGAATGATGTATTTTATGACTGACGAATGCAGAGAAAATAGATTCTAGCACAGAATTCAAACTTGCTCCTTCTCTGTTGTCTGGAGAAGTGGCATTTTTATCACACAGATGTTTCATTGCTAACATTAGCAATTAATACATTACGTAGGTGAGCTATGGTGAAATCCCCCTTTAATAAAACCAGATGAACATGTTCACAACACTAGTAAGATACCATGTGTGCAAGAACTTTCAAATTGACCACACGGTGGCACTATAAAACCCATGTTTATCTATCTCCATAACCGTTTGACTTGGAGTGGAGAAATATTATATCCTGGGTACTGCTCAGGTATATAAGTCTCAGGTGTATATGTGCTTGGGTATATAAGTCTGCTTAAGTATATAAGTCTCTAATCTTATTTAAATCATTAATATTTTCTCCCCTTTTCATTCTGATTTTTCTTCTGTTGTTTTCTATCTACCTAATCAATAAACGACAAATAAAGGCAACGCTATAGAAAAGAGTAGGGCAATTGGTTTTCTCATTAATTGCCTTTCTCTTTCACATCCTTTCTCTATTCTCTACCTTCCTATAATTACCAACCATTGTAAATAAATAAATACATAAATAAATAACTGTCAACTATGCAAAGATTTCGCATAACCGCACCGTTACACCAATTCTGGTTATGTTAATGTAGATAGCAAATAAAGGTGATTATGACTTACATTCTACTACACATCTCTCTCTCATTTTCATTCTTCCTTTCTCTCTGTTGCTCCTCGTCCCTATCTCTCGCTATTCCCCTCAAATCTCTCTCTTTTTCACATCTCGCCATCCTGCTTCTCTCCCTCTAACTTCTCTACCCTTACCCTGTTGCTCTTCTTCTCCTCTCTCTGTCTAATCTATTCTCTCTCTCCCCACTACCCTCCCTCTCTCTCTCTTATCTCTCACCTACGTTGCTATCAGTGAGTGTGTGTGGGTGTGCCTAAAAATACTCAGTCTGCATCAGTCTGAAATCCAGAGCCCCTCCTTTCCTCGAGACATTGACTCACTCACTCCATCACTCACTCCTTCAACCTTGTCTCTCCATATCTCAGTATGAGCATGAAGAAACCCTCACAAACATATGTTTGTTTGAAAATGACAAACAGTGTAGTGTGCAGAGACTATGCACAGTGCTTTATTCATAGATTGGGTTTCTACCTGGGAAAAGGTCCATGCTAAGAGGAGTTTATTTTAATCTTGGCCCTGGAGACCAAAAGGGGAACACCTTTTAGTTTTTGCCGTACTGCTGCTGCTCCATTATAAAACCACCAGATCAATTGTTTTATAATGACATGATTACTGGAATCAAGTGTGTTGTGCTAGGCTAGGGCGGGCACACACACACACACACACACACACACACACAGCATTGGGTCCAGGAATAAGAAACACCAGTCTAAAACATCATTTATCAAACCCTGGTCTGCAGAGATAAACATCACTCATAAAAACGTCCCATAAATTGCAATCATGCTTCTTTCATAGTACCCGAGTATGCACGTAATCAGTTGACATATACAGAGTGCTTTCATTTCACTCCTGTGAATTTGACTCTAGCTTGTGAGCTATAAGCGACTAAATTACACCTCAATTTAAAGGAATTACTTAAAATAAGCTGTCATCTGTTGCCTTCTATGACTCAAAATCTTTATAGGAAACGTTAACAGGGACTGTGGCAAGATCACAATTGAAAGCAATGCATGTCTTTTCTACATTCAATGATTGACTGATAATTTTCCCTAAAATGTTCATAAACTTTCTATAAAATGTTGATGCTTTTCAGTAACTACAAACTATAGACCTAAATTCTTCAGATTTCAATTTTGTTTACTTACCTTAAAGAAGGTATTTAGATTCTTACTCTACTTTTTTCCCTGGCCACTGTGCATTAATATTTTGTTGCTTGCTCTTCGGGGTTTTAGGCTGGGTATCCAAAAAGGTACTTAGTAACAATTGTTGATGTAAAAAAGGCTTCATAAAATTCATGTTTTAATTGATTAATTATTAAGGGAGCAGTCTAAAAGACTAAATATACTTTTTTATTTATTTATATTTATCTAATCACATGATGTTTCTAATAGCCCCAATGTTTCGCAACATTTTTAATTAAATTGCATGATGGACTATGTAATGATGATGTTAAAACAATTTGTTGTGTTAAGGTAGGAGCTATCATGTACAAATTGTAAAGAAATATCTATGAATTAGTGGTTTATCGCATAATCTTCTGTATTTACTTGTGATTAACCACAATTTTACAAATGGCTTTAAATTTGGCCCTAATACACACTTTTCAATTCAAAAAGCAGGGTCCTGAAAACAGTTTCAAGGGCATCAAAAAAAAAAGGTGCATTTGTAATGTTAGGCTCAAAATGATCAGGTTTTGGAGAATAGATGAAAATGCTTGTTGAAAATCCTGCTAAGTGCAGATGTAAAGTGGAAACTGTCTCATTACACCTCAAAACACACACACACACACACACACACACGGTCAGTGTTTCAGTACTTCTTTACCTGGTCATATGACGTGAAGAATTGTCACATGTTAGAGACATTTCACCCACTGAGACCATTTGTAATGTCTAACATCACACGCACTAAAAGTATACCCCTCACCTTTCAGAAACGCAAGCTGTCAATCTTTGTTATAATTGGAACTGAACTTTTCTCAGGGCTTTGTTGTGTAGTGTGTGGGAGAGGCCAGGATGTTCTTGTCATAACTATCCAAAGGTTAGTAGTTTGCTTTGATAACTGTGAAACAAGACCAGCTGTGACGTCTGCTCCACATGACACCGCCACTCCTCTTCCTATCCGGTGTTCCACCTCGCCGGTGTACTAACAACCGGCTGGAGAGTGATGGCAGCAGCGCACCCCGAGGACGCACCTGTTTTCACTTAGTCATTAGTTCAGTATTTATTGGTTCTGTTATGCCTCGTTTCCACTGGTGCCAAACACTGGTGTTTTACCCTAAAGTCCAGAAATGTTTCTGTTTCCATTGACATGGGCCAGCGCCAGTCGGCAACTAGTCTATGGCCGAGTAGCCCGGCTCTCACTTGCTGCCAAGCCCCGGACTTTAGGACTTAGGGCAGGTTTTACAGGTTGACGCGTTACGTGCTTTTACAGGTTGACTGCATGTTGTGCTATTCGAATAGCAAAGTGTATCATTTTCTTAGTCTTTAGGCTTCTCGTAATAGTTTTCATCTGATCTAACAAACAGATCCCTGATAAAATAAAGAAAATAAAGCAACAGTACAGGGAAGCAAAGACTCAGAACAGAAAGAGTTGGAATGACCGATTGTGGTACAATGCCAATGACTCAATAGAAAAACGGAGCACTGAGACCAAGACGTTACCTTGCCTATTACAACACAAAATTCCTTCTATTAAAGGTAGATAGTTTTGACAAAATACTTATCAAACTAAATAATGAATACACTGGCTTACAGTTGCAGTGTCACGAGTGTAGGTGGAGAAGGAGCCGGTTGCAGGAGTTTGAGGAAGAAATTAGTTTTATTATTCAAGTTCAAACGCCGTATTGTAAAGAAACTGAGCATGGCATTATTGTTTATTTTATTTTACTACCAGAAAAATATCACCTTTTATTTTTCGTAAACAGAAAACCAAATCATGTTGATAGTTTACTCCTCCCTCCCCACCTGAGCCCCTCCTTAAGTCCTTGGTACCAAACGTATAGTCGAAACAGGAAAGTCTAGAGCCAACATTAGCATTAATCACCAGTGTAGCTCTGGTATTGGAGTAAAGCACCAGTGGAAATGTAGCATTAGTCACAGTTCAGCATGGATTATTGTTTGCTTGTCGTTACATGAGGTGTGTTTTCTTAGATAAAGTTTAGAACCGTTTCAGCTCGTGTTTTTTGTCTTTTTTTTCACTGCTTCATTTTTACGCACACAACACAAGCACCGTCACACCAGCACGTGGTGTGAGAGACAAACTTGCTGCCATTCGAGATGTGTGGGACAAGTGGATGAAGCGCTTGCCATTTCTCTACAATCCTGGACCTGATGTCACTGTTGACGAACGGCTAGACCCTTTCAGGGGTCGTTGTCCTTTTTGACAATGTATGCCTAGCGACTTTTCTAAATAAGGAATACAAATATGGGTGGCATGTGATGCAAAAAGCAGTTATGATTGGAATATGCAGGTCTACACTGGAAAGTTAGCTTGTGTTAGCCCTGAGAAGAACCAGGGCATGGTGGTGGTGCTAGACATGACCGAAGTCCGGCCTTTAGTCCGGTTCTACAATATGCTGGACATATCTGCACACAATGCATTTGTGCTCTGGTCTGAGATCAACCCCAGATGGGACACAGGAAAATGTTACAATAGAAGGTTATTTCTTTTATGAGCTGGGGAATGCTCTTGTCAATATTCACAGAAGGCAGCGCCTTCCCAGAAACCTAGCCTCTGCAAACATCGTCATGGCTTATCGTGCACAGATGACCAGCCCTGCTCCAATTCCCAACCTTACGATCTGTGTGTAACATGTTTTGATCCTAAACATAGAAGTTGTCACAATGATCATAATATTTAGATATATTATTAAGCAAAACATTAAAAGGTATTGGTTAATTTTTTCCATCATAGCAAATATAGATAAATTTTGTTTTTTGGGATAAAAAATCAATGTTTATCATAAGGTAAATGTGGTTTAAAAGGACTAAATAATAACAAAAAAACAAGCAATGTTGTAAATGTTGTAATTTATATGAGTGATGAGTTGGCTATGGATGTCAAACACATTTATTGGGGGCTAAAATATCAATAGTGAGTACTGGGCTGTGATTTAACATCCCGGGTCAATTTCACCCGCTAACATAATGAGTGTAATCAAAATGTTAACATAACACAAGGGATAAGTTGGCTAGAGATGTTCTACATTTCAACATCAATCAGAGGAAGTCTGTAATTCATGCAGAGCATGGACGTTGTTTGTCAATTCTGCTATTAGAATTTGTTTTGGTGGAAACGCAACTGGCGACAACATTTGCTGGGTTTTTGGAGAGGTGCGAGGATGCGGGACGCAAGGAGAGATCCTCCAATTTCCACCAATTTGGACCAGCACATAAATTGTACTAACAAGACTACTACTGCTCTGTTAGGAGGGACTTGCAGACAAGTGGCAAGTAAACACGAGATGAATGCCTACTCTTTTTTTTTCTTACGCAAATTGCTCCCAGAGAAATAAGGCCACTTTGCCGGTCCCTGGCACAAAAAAAGGTTGGCAACTCAGCTTTAGAAAGTGCGTAAACCATTCCCCAAGGGAATATCAATCAGAGACATGTACAGATGTCGCTCATCTAATTCCAGCGCTAAGGGGGCGGTCCGCGACTAGGCATGCCTCGGTAAACTGCGGTATACCACGGTACGTTCCAGTGCCATGCGGCACAGACAAAACCAAAAAATAAGAATGGCTATCAGGGGGCATCTGTGAGAATGTCGACACCCGCCTAACTGCTGTTATTGAAACAATGTAGTGTTTACTGCTTTTAATTGAAACCTGTGTCTGTTTTTATATGGCCAGAATAAAACATTCAAATTGGCGGAATATTGTCTACTATAATCCTATTCATGGATTGCTATGTTGCTGTGTTTAAGTACATAAACTCCCAATTGTCACGTAACCTCTGACATTACTGAATCATAATTTAGATGTTGGATATTTGTGTAAAGTAATACACTGTTTTTTATTACACTTCGCCATGTTTTGTTAAAAGTTTAAATTTTTATTGTTTATTTTAAAGAGAGGAACTGTTATTTCTGAGAAGGTACATTTAATAATAGGTCTACACACATAGCCTAAATCTTTCCTTTTTGTTAATCACAATTATTTAAACTGAAATAGGATCTAAAATGTTTTGCCTGGAATTATAGCTGTCAATTACGACGATTAAGTTAACATTTATGTAGGCTAATTGCAGACTTCTACCATGCAAACATTACCTTTTGCTTCAGTGACGCTACTTTTCTGCACAAATATTTCCTTTTCTTTCAACAAAATCTTTAAAGTAATAACAAATTACTTTTCCCACCACATTTCTTTGATAAAGTACAATATGCCACAGTAGACCCAAACGAAAATATAATTCAAACGCGCTATGTTAAATGAATAAAGTATTTAACATCGTGCATTTACATGAAGGATGTTTCGGTTGTTAAACGGGCAATAGGCTACACGTTCAATCCATAATTGTTTTATTAATATTTTCAGAGGTAAATAACGACTGATAAAAAAAATAATTCAAATAAAATGGCATTTGAACAGAGCATGTAATTAATTTATTTACAATGGACTAAAGTTGACGAATTACTGTTACTCACTCTGCATTAACCCAAGGAGAGAGACGGATGAGACAACGCACTTGTTACAAGAATTGTATGGTCACAAGCTTAATCAGTTATTAACTCTAGAACAGCCAGGGCATTTAGATGAATTATATGAAGAAGAATGTCATTGCTTTTTACTGAAGGTGTTATGAAACAAGAATAAGAAAAGAAGTACTATTTCAAAGAACACAGGCTATAGTATTTCGTTAATAAGGCTCTAAACATCTTTAAAATAAAAATCCACCACATTTAAATTCTTGATCCATTAGAATTTTTTATTACTAGGCCCAATAAACCGAATTGCATAAAGTTAACCTAATATCAAAGAGTTATGAAACAGTCAAGGATATCGTTTTTATTTTGTTTCACAAAAAATTAATTTTTGTAAAAACTTTGATGAATTACATATGAAGCTCAAACATCTTCATGGTTCATTATTCATATATTCACAGATAGATTATACATTGCAGAGGGGTCGAATACTTATTTCACTCATTAAAATGCAAATCAACATTTTTGACAAGTGTTTTTCTGGATTTTTTTGTTGTTATTCTGTCTCTCACTGTTCAAATAACCCTACCATTAAAATTATAGACAGATCATTTCTTTGTCAGTGGGCAAATGTACAAAATCAGCAGGGGATCAAATACTTCTTTCCCTCACTGTATGTATCATATTTTGGTTCTCTCCTAATAAAAAAGGAATTTCATGAATAAGACTGCAATACTAAGTTTAGAGGTGAAAAGGATTTTGCCATGCTGCATGTGATCAACAGTGATCAACTATGTCATCAACATTACACGTTTTCATTCTCATTGTTAAGTTAATTCACATTCAACCACAAAGAGCATGATCTTGAATCTGGTGGTATCACCCATTCAGAGTGATCAGCGCCTGCCTGGGTACCAATATCTGCCCAGCATTTGGTCTACTTTGAGATGTGTGAGATTCTACCATACTTAGAATACTTACCAATTGTTCAGCACAGTAGTCAGATTTGTATATTTTTCTGTTAGTGTGAAGCAAAGTGATTTCAAAAAACGTCTAGGCTAGTTTAATGAATTACATTGGACATCGAGATTTTGATTGCATAGGCCTATACAATTACCCAGAGCTGTGTCTGACACCACCTGAAGCGAGACCAAGTCAAGACCTAGATCGAAACAAATCAAGTTTGAGTCAAGACCAAGATTTGAACTCGATAGAAAATGTTTTGAAAGAACTGAAAACATTTGTTCATAAGCGGGGCAAGCCGACAAGTGAAGTTTAGCTTATTATCACCATCATAACATCTTGGCTCGAGAAACTGACGAAATGTACGATTTTTTTGTATTCCTTAATTTGACATTTAAAACAAACAAATTCTTTTTAGACTACTGAATGCTAACAACGCTAAACGGCATGGACACTGGGGGTCTGAAAGGCCTGGCGGTTGTAGATTAGTGTAAATCCTGTATTTGGTAGTCAAAATTATTTTTTGTAAAATATAGTTTAGGTGTTGAAGCAGAAAATACAGTATAATATTTTTGCTTGTACAGCTTGTGCTTGGTTTTACAGTTTGCCCAAGTCAACACAAAAAAGCCAATCATAATAAGGATATAATAATTTTGTTTCTCTGAAAACTGAACTCTCATTCTTAAGCTTTATTCAGCGTTGTAGAACAAAAAATCAGGAAGTGAAATGTAATTGAAAGGTAGTTCTGTGCATAGATAATAGAAAAGCTTTATATCTATGGTTCTGTCATTATCTCTTGTTCTCGTTTGACTAATTAGGAAAGTATAGCCTACGCAGTGGTTCTCAACCTTTTTTTGGGCCAGCGCCCCCCTATCCATTATCCAGGTCCCTTACCGCCCCCAATCAAATAAGATGTAGGCTAATTGCCCTGAATATTAATGATTATTATTATTATTATGATTATGATTATTATTGTTGTTACTATTGTTATCATCAAAAATCATCAAAAAAGCATATAATTGAATGACAGACAACAGATTTATTAGTTTCCCAGGGAAACAAACTGCAGCCAATCAGAAACAGCTGGCAATTTAACATTCAAATCTTAATTAAACAACAGCCAATCAAAAATACCAAACAATGATGGACTTCTGGTGGCGCCATGATGGAAGTAACTGCATAAAACATCTGCTCCGTATGAAACCCCTAATATAACTAGCTTAACACACGCTACAGACCAAACTACATATAAAGAATTAAGTCGAAGACAACCTACAATGATATGCAGAGAAAAGAGAGCGAAAAAAGGGGCAAACTCTGAACATGAATCGACAAAGCTCTCCACGTGTGAAACATCGGGGGATGAAACGATGGAATCAACGATGCTAGCTGAACTGCGCAACTTGAGGCGAGAATACGCAGAGGCAGTCAGAGACACAAAATCATCCTTAAACAGATTGGAAGGTAATATCAAAGATGTACTAGAGAGGACAACCAAACTGGAACAAAGAAATACCAAACAATAATCATTCTAATGAACTGTTCCAGCGGAAAACAAGCTGGCGCTTATCAAGGGGTAAAAGCAGAAGGATTAACTTTCAAAGGAAATAAGTTAAAAATCTTTGAAAGTTAGTGAGAGCCCTGCGCCTGATTGTATTGCAGTCATGTCAACAAAGTCACTTGTATTGAGTAGTGTTTTAATGTGCGTCTGGATGCTGGACGCTAAGTTGCTTTCAGGGGAAGTCCGACAGCAGAATATCCCTCTTGTATATGTGTAACCACTGCGATAACAAGGCATTCACGGTGTATCCCACAGAGAAATGAATGTTTTTAAGAGAAAGAAATTCTTCCACGGGTAATACCAAGAAAGAGAGCGTCCATTTTCCAGAGTTAACATAGTAAACGCCATGTGGTGAAATTTTATAGATGATAGTCTGATGTCCCATTCCCATGAAGGCAGCACGGAGCTGCACTACAAGACGCTGACAGAAACACTGAAGAGAAGAAGAGTTACGATTCACGTCTCATCCAGTTGCAGAGGCATAAACTGGCAGACCACAGTTTTTTGCAAGTAGTTGAACCTTTAAACTCGTATTTTTGTGAATCTTCGGTGTAAATTCGCCCTAAAACAAACGCCCCACCAAGGGCACCCCAACACCCCCTTTTCCAAAATATTGTTCCGCCCCCATTGAGAAACACTGGCCAACAGCCTACTGTCAGTTTTAATTCAATTCGCGAATTGTCATGAGATGCGTTCTTCCACCATTCTGTACTCCAAAACCATGATCTAAGCAAATAGCTGTGAATTGTATTATATTATTGTATATTATTTAAGATAATTCAAGTGTTTAAACAAATAGTATTTATTTCTGTGTAGACTATTAGTGTATTTCTTTAAAAAACTTTTCGTAATTATAGCAGTGATGAAGACGGAAATGGAAACATTTTGCTTTTAAATGAAACCAGTTATTTTAGGAGCTGTAATGTTAGGAACATTGAAAACATTGTGTGCTACTATTAAGAAAACGATTTTCGAGAACTAATAGTGTGATCACAGCTTGACGCAATCTACCGCATGTTGATACAATCTACCTGATCTTACCACGGTAAGAAAACGCTGTAATTAGAGGAGTGACATCTGTATTAATTGTGCGGAACATAGGAGCCTGCATTGTGTAGTATGTCAATGACAAATTGTGTGTGATACAAGAAAACACAAACCTGCCCAGGATCTCCAGCAACTCTGCCACACCATTGAAGTGCTCAGTCTCATAGATGAATCTGAAAGGACAGAAACAGGTCACACTAATACACACACTAACACACGCTTCTGTGTAAACACGGTTTACTAGATAAATGGGGACAAAGAAAAACATTTTTGGCTTAAGTGTTAGGTTTTGGGTAAAAATTCAGATTGAGGTATGAATTTATGTAGGTAAGTTGGAATGATGTTTGTTTGTTTTATGTGTGAAGCTTGACATTTCAGTGTGGTTGAGTGTGAGTTACCTGAGAAAGATATTGTTGATCTGTTTGCGTATATACGCTCGCAATCCCAGAAGTTTGCCATATACACGATGCAAGATGGTTTTTAGGTACTCTCTCTCCCTCGGATCCTCACTGTCAAACAACTCCAACAGCTGTACTCACACGCAGGCAGGAAGATAGACAGAAAATTACAAAACAGGGGCCATATTCACAAAACATCTTACCGCTAGGAGGAATCCTAAACAGCATTAAAAGCTCCTAGCTAAGAGTTTCCTCTTAAAAAGTTCAGACTAAGGTATGAATTTATGTAGATAAGTTGGATGTGTGTTGGATGCGTGTGTGCAGATAGCATCACAACTTGTGTCCACTGTGAAATGTAATGAATTTGCATGTTTCATTAGTGAAAAAATTAAAAGTATTTGACGGACCATCAGAGCTACACAGTCAAACAATGACACTGTAACGTCAATACGACCACCAAGACATAACTTGGTTATTATGTCACAATTAAATACAATTGATCAAAAATCTCCAGAAGAAACAGTTTGACATCTGACTTTTTTAAAACTATAAAGCTTCCACATGTTGTCTCGACATCTGACTTTTTTAAAACTATTTTTAACTCTATAACAATGGATCTACAGCATATAGTTAGTGGCTCTCTGCAATCAGGCATTTTCCCAACATCTCTAAAAACAGCCGCCATTAAGCCTCTATTAAAAAACACTAGATGCAGCTATATTGAACAACTACAGACCTGTATGAAATCTGCATTTAATAGCCAAGATCATTAAGATGGTTTTCTTCAATCAACTCAGCAATTTTGTGAACTCAAGCGAGACAAATTTCAGTCAGGCTTCCAACCTCACCACAGTACTGAAACGGCTCTGATAAAAGTTTTAAATGATATACAGCTGAATACTGATCTGGATAAAATAACAGTTCTGGTTCTATTAGATCTCAGTGCAGCATTTGACACTGTAGATCACATAACACCTATAGACAGGCTGGAAAATTGGGTAGGACTTTTCAGACAGTCCTTAATTGGTTCAGATCTTATTTAGATGGCCGGAGATACTGTCACCAGTGGCAGTCATGAATCTGATAGGGTGGCTATGACATGCAGAGTTCCCCAGGGATCAGTTCTCGGACATCTTCTGTTAAATTTCTATATGCTACCTCTGAGCCAAATTCTACAGAACAACAACACTAACTACCATAGCTATGCAGATGATACTCAAATATATATGGCTCTGGAAATGCGGCATAATGGCCTCTTAACTGGACTCCCCAAAAAGACTGTAAAACAGCTGCAGCTCATTCAGAATGCTGCTGCTAGAATGTTAACCAGGACCAAGACAACAGAGTACATCACTTCTTAAATCATGGCACTGGCTTCCAGTCAGTTACAGAATAGATTTTAAAGTGGTGCTTATAGTCTACAAATCACTGAATGGTTTAGGCCCTGAATACATTTCTGATAGGTTAAGAGTATAAACCGAGCAGGGCTCTTAGATCCATGAACTCAGGTCAGCTTGTAGAGCCTAGAGTCCAAAGTAAACATGGCGAAGCTGCGTTTAGCAGTTATGCTGCACACAACTGGAATGATCTGCCAGAAGATATTAGACGTGCCCCAAACGTATCCATTTTTAAATCCAGGTTAAAAACACTTCTTTCACGAGCCTATGTCTGAGAACTTAAACTTAACCACACTGTTAGCCTTACAGCTTTTATAGCTCCCTCGTGGAATCTACTACGGAATCTACCAGTTATGTTTTTATTTTGTTTTTATTCTATTTTCTATTTTCATATTCTATGTTTTATTATTATGATGTTTTATTGTTTTTATTGTAGTATTTGTTTTTATTCTATTGTATTTTTATATTTCTCTTTTTCTTTGTAAAGCCCATTCGATTGCATGAATTGCAATTGAATGTATGAATTGTTCTATATAAATAAACTTTCTTGCTTGATAAAACCTATTCACAAAGCTGCTAAGGCCAACTTTTACTAAGGTATGGGGAGAAGTCTTAAGCTAAGAGAAAGGGTGGGGTTGACCCCGTTGCTATGGATGATGCCGTGTTCCACGAACAAGCTTGCTTACTATGCCCAAAGTGATTGGCTGACAGGGGAGGGGGTTCTGTC
Source organism: Esox masquinongy (assembly GCA_016801175.1). Lineage (NCBI taxonomy): Eukaryota > Metazoa > Chordata > Actinopteri > Esociformes > Esocidae > Esox > Esox masquinongy. Next base: position 56,553 of record JACXGI010000761.1, on the reverse strand, counting down.
ATTGAATTCATCATAGCAATACTGTAGAAGGATGTGTCATGTTGCCATAAAAATAATAAATAAAAATGTAGGCCAAGTGTCACTGATTAAATATGAAACCAAGAATGATATACTGACTAGTCTAGATATGTTCAGCTAATTATCAGCCTCTTACATGTCTGGCAGCTCATAAAGAAATGTGCATTCATCTTTTGATGGTGCAACTTCACCGGGTGGTCGAGCTATGGCCATGAAGTCGGCTTTGTTTTTTTGTAGTTGACGATCATCACGAGGAAACCAAATGATTTCTCGCACGATATGGGGTCTGGGGAGGTCATTTACTGTTTGATGTAATATTTTACTGACAGATGACAGAGATATACGTAGCTCATCTGTTCTGTATAACTGCATTTTCCCTGTGGCCAAGTACCATATAGTTGTCACAACCTTGATGTCTGATGTTATTGGATTGTTTCTGTTTATTGGTGAAGTGACAGCATCCCTGACTAGCTGTACTATGATCATAATACCCTCGCGATTAAGGCGATACCTTGTTAAAAGCTCAGTATCAACAAATGCTTCTAAAATGTCAACCTGATTACAAGGCAGATTGCCGGATTGTTTATGACTTGGTCTTAGTGACTTAGGAATCCTCTTGACTACCCCTAACTTTTCCCAGATTTAGGAGCTGGTTTTAGCACATAACGCTTTGTGAAATACACATAGACCAAAAATGTAGGAGTCCTAATATTAGGACTGACATGCACATTTTTTTTTAAGAGTTACTCCTAAATCAGCAAGTTAGGAGCTACTTTTAGCCTTAAGATGTTTTGTGAATACAGCCCCAGATAGTCTGAGTAAAACACAGTGTAAACAACACATATCAGCTCATGTTAAACCAGAAAAGGAACCAGGCAAGCCTAGTTCAGCTGGCACGCAATTAAAAGTGATAAATGTTATTGCCCTCACTGAACTGGCTTCGAACCCAGATCTCCCACGTGACTGGCTGTGTTTTTAACCACTACACCACAGTGCTATACATTTGCTCAGTATCGGTATAGCATCTCGACATTAGATCATTTTGTCGTGCATTAACATCACGCCAAGTTTGAATATTTCGCTAGACATCATTAAGCATTGTGTTAAATTGACTAAATTTACTTTCTTATTAAGTTTACCTACACCACAAATAACATCTATGAAATGTATGGCTTTTGCCACTGGCTGTTTTAACAGCTTATTATCCAGTAAAAACTTACTAGTATCTAACTTACTACTTTAACTTAACACAGCCAAATCTATTTATGGCACAAAAATGTTAGTTTTTCTTTCATTCATGAATGACATTGATACAATAACTATTAATATAGGTGCCGATAACTGACTTTTTCGTCAAGTGAAAAGATGAGAGAATCTTGGAAACCCCTACTCCTTTACTGCCCAAGGGGTTTTTATCTAGCCTATATTACCCCAAAAATCATGCAGGGATGCGTACTTCGAAAATCCACCAGAAATAGTCGCAAAATAACCAATTTTATTTTAGGCTTACTACTGCAGGTTGTAGCCAGAAAAGTTTTTGTCCATCCTGACCCAAAAAGCATGCACAGATACGTACTTCGAAAATCCACCAGAAATAGTCGCAATATAACCGTGAACAGTTTTTTTAGGCTTACTATAACACAGCTACTGAAGGTTGTAGCCAGCAAAAATGTTATCTATCTGGAACATAATTTGCTTTGACTGTGATGAGATTCAACGCAGGACCTATTGGTTGCAGGTCTGCATCTCTAATCACTATGCTATTTAACAATGGGTAGTCAGTCAGTCACTCAGTAAGAGACATTCGTTTTTCTTGGCCGGCTCCGCTTACGCGGTCCGATAAAAACCTAAGACGTATTTCAAGACTTCTAGAATCTGATTAATTAATTTTGTGCAAGATATGTGCTACATAAATTTGCCAAAACATTGCCTACACGTATGACCTGGGATTTCTATTAGAGATTAAACTGTTGATAAAACTGCCTGTTGCACAGCATCCTGGATCCTAGAGCTTGCTTGCTTTCCAGATGCTGTTGGAGAGGGTGTGAGAAGTACTGTAGGGGGAACGTTTCCCTCTGGCTAGGATCAAAATTGTAATGCCATAGAGTAAAGGAATCAAGGGGTGTTAACACACACTGAAAGCATTTAGTCTCAGCCAATTAAAATCATTCTGCATCTGCTGCATCTGATTAAAGGCTACATGCTAGCTTTTCCCTTTATCTAAGCTTGTATATTTAGCCCTATGCTAATGTCAGCAGATTGAACAAATTGTTCTTCCAGCCAATGAAAAGCATACAATTTTTCTCCACAATCCCAATCCCACAAGAGGGCTAAATGTAAACCTTAAAATTCAAGGTTACTTTGTTCATGTGTAGAATGACAATTTGCATGATCATGGCATTAATTTGGGCCGGCCTTGCCCAATTTAAATTAGACTAATTTTGGCCATTGACGTCAAATTCTCAGAACACATGTTCCAAAGCTACATCATGCCATGATTAAAATACATTTCTGAACACCTCTGGAAAACAGTTGCTGATGCATGTCAGTTTGGAAAGGTTTACTAAAGCCATTTTCCAGACTCTGGGTCTCCACCAAAACACAGTCAAACACGATTACTTTTTCACTCAGATTCACATCAATCTAATAATAGGTTTTGATTAAAGATCTGTTAACATTCAGTTCCAAAAATATGCAAAACAATAAATAAATCAGACTATTTGGATGTGAATAAATGTATACTATAGCTATATTCTACTCATAGATACTGGTACAGAAAAGGCTATTATAGAGTTAGGTTACTTTTTCAAATATAACTCATTGATTGTCTGATACTGATAGCAAGTGTCTTTCTAGTTCCTCCATGATTCAAGTTCTCTGGACTCAGGATAAAAAAATACGAACTGCAATAGCACCTCCTGCAGGATGATACTAGGATAGCAAGGATAGCAGTGTCTCAAATCATTTTAAAAAAAAATCTAAAAGCCCACCTTTTCATTGAGTACCTAAAATAGCTTAACTGCCTCCACATTGTCTGTTGCCTTTTGTAAGCTTGCTTATTATGTTAATTATTTGCATGGTCTTCCTTCCAGCACTGACAATTGCCAATAAATAATTTACTGATTAGAATGCAGTAATTACTACAGTGTGGTTGTTTCACCTAGCTTAAAATGTATGCACTTACTCTTAGTTACTCTGATTATGACTGTCTGCTTAAATGACAAAAATGTAAAATGTCAATTATAAAAGGAAATGTGTACTTTCACAGCAATAAAGAAATAAAAAACATACTTTTGTCAAAAATAAATAGTACAACATTCTTGTGATCATGTCAATTATGTGTAAAAAAAATGAATTTTACCTGGAGAACAAATTTCTGGTCGACATAACGTTTCGCCATAGAGGGCTGAAAGTCTGGGCTCTCCAGGAAACGCAGAAAGAACTCATATACCAACTGAAAACAGGCACACAGAACACACAAATCGCACACAAGCATACAGACAGAACAAAGAGTTAAGACAGAGGGTAATTCATAGAATAATCCTCACAGATTTAGATGTAATGACTGTTACTATAATCGTATAACTGCATGTACAGTTGGGTACAAAGAGATTGATACACTTGATACAGATAAGCAAAAATACCCCCAATAATAATAGAAATACTGACATTCATTGTCAGAAGAATTTCAAAATTTAATTTCAAAATATTATTTAATACCAATACAATAATTTTTTATAAGTGGAAAATGGCACTCCTATGTAAATTTGTGAACAAAAACATTTCAGATTTTTTTTTTATCAACTTGATGTTAAAAATCATTCATATGAATGTAACACTTTAATAATGGTTCAAAGAAAAAAATAGTCACAAACAAATAATTATTTTATTCAAAAACATGCGTGACACAAAAAACAATTATTAGGCTATTCTATTTAAATGAGAGCCTTCGTGCACATTGCAATCAAAATTTGAATAATTCCTGGTGCTTTTCCAACATTTTTTTTTGCCAAACTCAAGTAAAAACGGCTACTTCTACAGTACAATTCCAAGTGGCAGTATTGATAAACCAACACTGTAGAATCCTCCAGCATCATTGAAATTTCCAGTTTGGCAGCATTTTGGCTTTCTGGAAGACTACAACGGTGATGGACAGACATCTGTTGAACATTAACTGTATGTCGCCATTGCTTGTCGTAAGTAGCCTACGCAGCTTCTAACACCTCAAATATGTTGACACGTGGTGTGTCAACCCAGGTACACATACACTAGATGGTCAAAAGTACCCCTACTAATTATTGAGCTCACGTGTTTCAGCCACACCCATTGCTCACAGGTGCATAAAGTCCAGCACATAGCCATGAAATCTCCATAGACAAACATTGGCAGTACAATGGGTCATACTGAAGAGCTCAGTGACTCTAATCTTGGCACTGTCATAGGAAGCCACCTTTGCCACAAGTCAGTTTGTGAAATTTCTGCCCTACTAGATCTGCCCGGGTCAACTGTAAGTGCTATAATTGTGAAGTGGAAGCATCTAGGAGCAACAACAGCCCAGCCATGAAATAGTAGACCACGCAAACTCACAGAGCGGGTCCGCCGAGTGCTGAAGTGCGTAGCACGTAATAATCCTGCATCACTCACCATAGAGTTCCAAACTGCCTCTGGAAGTATCAGTACAAGAACTGTGTATCAGGAGATTCACAAAATTTGTTTCCCTGCCGAGCAGCTGTACACAAGCCTCACATCAACATGCGTAATGCCAAGCGTCAGCTAGAGTGGTGTAAAGCACGTCGCCACTGGACTCTGGAGCAGTGGAAATGTGTTCTCTGGAGTGATGAATCATGCTTCGATATCTGGCAGTCTGATGGATGAATCTGGGTGTGGCGGATGCCAGGAGAACGCTACCTACCGGAATGCATAATGCCTACTGTTCTTAATGCTTCAGAATACAAAGACATTTTAGACAACTGGGTGCTTCCAACTTTGTGGCAACAGTTTGGGGAATGCCCTTTCCTGTTCCAGCATGAATCTGGCTCCAGCATGAAAGTGGGGTCCATAAAGACATGGTTCGACGAGGTTGGTGTGGAGGAACTTGAATGGCCTGCACAGAGCTCTGACCTCAACCCCCTGAACACCATTGGGATGAATTGGAATGGTGATTGCGAGCATCAGTGTCACAAACGCTCTTTTGGCTGAATGGGCACAAATTCCCACAGAGACACTCCAAAATCTTGTGGAAAGCCTCCTCAGAAGAGTGGCAGCTGTTATAGCTGCGAAGGCAGGGAGGTAAACTCCATATTTATGTCCATGTTTTTTTAATGGGATGTCTAAGCTCATATAGATGTGAGGGTCAGGTGTCCACTTATTTTTGGCCATATAGTGTATATCTCCGGAGCAACATGGAAACGCAAAGAAACAACACAACTTCGGCTCCCCAATGCACTCAAGCAGCCCTTGGCAAACAAATTTCAAAAGCAATGGGTGTGCGTATCGTAGCAGATATGCATCCATACTCTGTACGAGAATAGATGGTTTTAGCACCTTCTAAGCTAATCAAGCTCTGTTACAAATCTCCCTCTCGTAACAATTTCAGCAAAAACATATTACCCACAGATGCTTGTAAAACATTGTTTTGGCCATGTTACAGTGTTCTATCTTTTGCCAAATAAAAACTACTCTTCAGTAAGTGTCGACAATACATTTTTGCTGAACAGAAACTGCACCAAACCATTTCCCTCAAACAGCAATAAGTACCTTTGGTTAGATGGGTTAGGTGTATCATTGCCCCCCTAGTCAGGTGGCATTTTATTTTCATCTATTTTCATAGTAATTTTATTTTATTCTGGACACTTTAAAATTTTCAGTATCATTTGGGACTACTTTTAGTTGGCAATCCACCCCCCCAACCTCTGCCCAATAGTTATCCACTGGCGCTTTTCCACTGCATGGTACCGGCTCGACTCTACTCGCCTCGCCTCGACTCTACCCACTTTGGGAGCTTTTCCATTGCGTGGTACCAGCTCGACTCGGCTCTACACAGCTCGCCTCGGTTGGTTTTCCACTGCAGATAGTACCCTGTACCCGCCCATAGTGACATCACAAGAAAACTGCCATGACTCCACCTCCAACGTGACACACACACGGAACAACAATGGAGATATCGTACACCCGATACCGGCGAAAAGCCAGCATTTGCCAACTAACGTAGACCCTGCAGTGAACAGAAAAATCAATTGACTGAACTCCATCAATTTTCTTTTAAAATGACAAGCTTTGAACGTAAAGTGGCAAATCAAAAGTAAACAAAATCTGGATAACATGGTCACAGACCCTGTTAGAAAAACAGTGAAAAAGTAGAATAGAATAATCGCCCTGCAGTATAAAAGATGACGTAACTGCAATGTTCTGTTAGATTTAAGCGTATACACCTAACAACTCAACACCAACACATTTAAAACAACCTACATAACCCCTCCATCTCGATTAAAAGGTATAAATAATTTCCTTATTCATTGCCGGCTATAATACCATGTCGACTGCCTCAAGAGTAGCCTAATGTACTCAAGGCAGCGTTTATACCGGTAGTAGCAAGGAAGCACGCGTGAGCAGTAACTTTGGTCTAAATACATTGCAGACTGCAAAAACGGTTAGAAAGCTTGGTAGGCGGCTTCTGCTTGGATGACATTACTACTTTAACCAGTGCAATGTATGCCAGTTAGCCTATAGAAAACCCCAGAGGAGGAAAAAGACAAGGTCCTTTCGTAGGTTACAAAAACAGCGCGTCTTTGTGGGTCTCTCACGGGGATAACGCGTCTTTGTGGGTCTCTCACGGGGATAAACCGAGAGTTTTGGGAAAATACGATCACTTAAATTACGAGTCTGGTCCTATGCACTGGCACTGAAATTAACCCATTTCAATGCAAGGACTCCTGGGACATATCCAAAAAGAGGCGCCGTTCTCGTCTCATACAGCCATTCTCTGACACTGGACAACTAACAGCAGAACAGCTCGTTTCGCTTTGCTGCACACTTTGAGTCACTCTTGTCCAATCAGAAGTCTTCTGTGTTTTCACGTCACCTTTTGGTATCGCCTCAGCTTGCTTGGAACCTCGACGAAGCAGGTACTAAAAAAAGTATCTGGTACCAGGTACTATCCCAACTTTTGGCCAGTGGAAAGGCAAAAAAGGCGAGCCGAGTCGAGCTGGTACAATGCAGTGGAAAAGCTCCCAAAGCGGGTAGAGTGAAGACGAGGCGAGTAGAGTCAAGTCGGTACCATGCAGTGGAAAATGAGGGGCCTCCAAAATCACAATTTTCCCCTGGTGTGTGTCTGTGTGTTTGTGTGTGGGCATGTGTTTGGGTACGTACTTGTAGATGCGGCCAGGACGCCTCCAGAGTGGGTTCATCCTCCTCGGGGTCAAACTCTGGATTCTCACTCGGGGGTAACGTTCTGAAGATATTCACTGAGATCTAAAAAAACAAACAGAAAGAGATTAAAGGAGGGATAAAGACAGAGAAGAGAGGTAAGAGATGGAGGTATGGAATAGAGAAACGGAGGTATGGAATAATGAGAGTGTAGAGTGAAAGAAATAAGAGGGAAGGAGGGGTGGAGGTATAGAATTAAAAGAGGAGAGGGTGGAAAGGAGAGAATAAAAAATAAGAACCTCAAACAGAAAAGAACCTAGGCGTCCCTTCCTCTATCACATTCCCCAACTACACATCCACAATTGAGTTAGCAGGTATCCAACCTTAACGCAAGAAGTGAGAGTGTGATGTGACAAGGCAGTGCTGTACAAGTATCCATCCTTCCCACCCGGGTAATGCTGTATCAATGCTGTGGCACGATCAGGATGTGAACCCCTGGCTACGGTCACGCAGTTGTACTGCAAAGCAACATAGACCATGGTGGGCCCATAAAAATTCTTCACTTACAATATGTTTTAAATGTTTGTATAAAACACTGTTTTGTTCTGTCCCATAGAGATGGAAAGACATTATCTTCAGGAAATAACCAGTTCTTCTCAAGGCATTAATTTCACTTAGTCAAGTGGGTGGTGTTCCTAACTTCCTGTTAATGATAGTCCTGGTGTCATGTCAGACCAGGAAATCAGTAGTAATCAAAAGATGAATCACCAGTCCAAATTGTGAAGAAAATGTAGTTCTTTAACAAAGAGATGGCCTTAATGGCACTGCCCATATTGACATGGATTGCATAAGTATTCACACACCTCCCAAGGACGTTTGCATATTTTTGTTTTCTGTCACTGATCTACAAAAAGTATGTTGATAAAGGAAAAATAGTATACTTACTCCTTTTATTTACACATTTTTTGGTTTTAGAAAAGTCTAAGAATTCATCCCAGTTGCTATGACAGACTTAACAAACTGATGCTACAGACAATTGCCTTCAGACATCACATCATTAGTTGAATAAAGTCCACCTATGTAAAGTGTCATGATCTCAGATTAAACACAACCCAGATTATAGCAAATCGCATCTCCAAACAATTACACCACAGAGCTTAAAAGGATACTTTGACCTAGATTCATATTTGGGTGACATTATGCTTACTCTGAGTTGTTCTTGAAGGCCCATAGAGTAATTTTTAACAACAAGCCATTATTCACCTCTGTCCCAGCCTGGAATTTGCATTATTTGCAGTGTCCAAATTCATGAATTGAAACTGTGCATCCCAAGCCACAAAAGCTGCATTCATGAATGAATAATAGGGTGAGAAAAGGTTTGGAATGATGTTCCAAGATGTTGTGGTTATGTAAACCAGGTATTTTTATGAGTAGTTAGTGTCCTTTGGAAAAGTTGCACAAAGAATTCCCTTTATTGCAACGCTGATGTCAAGCAACATGTAGATGTTGACAAGAAGCATTCATTCTGCATTCAGTATTGTCATAATCATCAGTTATGACAATATTCAGATTTGCAAGGAAATATTTAGTTGTCCACCGTGTGTGCAGCAATGAGTATTTATATTATGGCAACAACTGCATCAACTTAAATTTTTCCTGTTTTATTAGAAGCTTATAATATCAATAAAAAAACGTTCAGTCTGTGCAGAGTGAAATTTACAGTTTATGTAGTTCTATGATTGAGAATCTTTGTGAATTTATATCGAATTCCGATATGAATGGGGCATGAATGGTGCATGCAGCAACGGTTGCACTGATGAGAAAAAGAGACTAAAAGTGTAAATTTAAGCACCTTCAAGCTATCCTTGCATTGCATGACTCACCGCTTTAGTTTGCAATGGTAGCATATCTAAACTGATCACCGCAAATTCTTAAACTGCAACCCACCTTTCGGAGTTGTGTCGGAGTCATTGCGGTGACGTGGGCCTTTCAGACCCCCAGTATCTGCCAGAGCCGAACACCGTTTCACGTCATTAGCATACGAATCGTCCCTATTAGCATGGACATTCTCCTTCACAGCATCACCATCCAGCCTGAGTATCAGTTAATCTACTGGGTCGTTACCAAATTATATAGAATAGTCTAAAAAATAATGAATTACAGAATTTGCTTGTTTTAAATGGTTAATGAATTTGAAGAATACAATAATGTGTTTGTATAGAAGGTCTTATCATACAAAAACAATGACAAAAAAAATAATACATACCAATATTTCTAAGAACAAAGGCTATAGTATTTTCATTTGTTTATTAGGCCCTACAAATGTACAAAATGAAAATTACACAGCCAACATGAATTGTCTATAGGTGACATGAATATGTGAACAACAAACCAAGAGAAGTTTTTTGAAAAAAATGAGGTTCATTTCTCCAAATGAATAGGCTATGCGAATGGCACGTCTTCGCAGGTCTCTCAGGGGGGTTCTAGTGGGGCTATCGAGTTGACTTCACCGCCAGTGCATAGCTCTAGTCGCCTTGTTTACTGCATTTATGGTTTTTCTATAGGTGACATGAATAAGTTATCAAAAAACTGAGAGGAGTTAGTAAAAAAAAAAAAACGAGGTTCATTTCTCAAAATGAATAGGCTATGCGAACAGTGCATCACACAGCCGAAGGTCTTATGAAAAAAAGGACTGAAAAAGAATAAATATAACGATTTTGTTAATTTGTTGAATTATGAAGAATATCGTTAGTATTTAGTTTTTGTGGATAGTTATTTAGTGTAATACATTTGTAGAATCTTAATCTTCAGTACAACAAGCAGAGAAAATTCAAAGAGAGATGATAGGATGTGTGTCCGATTCTGTTTCTCTTTCTCTCCTAATAAAAACAGTAGTGTGTAATACAGCTCCGGAAAAAATTAAGAGACCACTGCACCCTTTTCTTTCCTTTCCAAAAAAATTGAAAAGGAAAGTTTTGAGTGAAGAACAGATGCGTTCAATTTGCAGTGGTCTCTTAATTTTAACCCTTCTGTTCCTCACTCAAAACCTTCCTTTTTGACCTTTTTGGAATGGAAAAAAAGGTGCAGTTGTCTCCTAATTTTTTCCGGAGCTGTACATTTTTTGAATTGGTATGAATTGGTGATTGGCAAAGATTATCTTTGGTATTTCATTTAGTGAATAATTATTTAGCCTAATACATTTGTAGAATCTTCATCTTCAGTAAAATGAGCAGAGAAAATTCAGAGAGATGATACGATGTGTGTGTGATTTTGTTTTTCTTTCTCTTCTAATAAAACAGTAAAGTGTAATACGTTTGTTGAATTGGTAATTGGTGATTTGTAAACAATGTTGTTGTTATTTCATTTCGTGAATAATTATTTAGATTTACATTTTCGATTTACATTTGATGAATTAGCCTACACAAAAAGCTGAATCTCCTACTGAAACGGTAACGTGTGATACATATGTTGAATTGTCAATTAGCCTATACTGTTTGTATTATGTTTCAATAATAGCCTAATTAAATTGTTGAATGGTCATGGAAATCTTGTATTTAATTTATAAATTAGTTCAAATTCAACCAAGGCTCTATCATTCATCTGGGAGTATCACTCATTCATCCATTGACGTAATTCATTCAGTGAGGGATTAGCGTCCGGGTACCATTAGCGGCTGCCTGGGTCCCAACGCTAAGTGCCGTGGGCTGTTGGCAGATTAAGTCGGAAAACAGGGTAAAAAAAAGCAGGTAGTCTCTAAATAGTTTTCCATTTGAGTTTAGAATTCTGACAACAGAAAAATGTAATATACGCCTATTTAGGAAAAGTCATGAAAGGAGGAGGGTGTAGCTTTCAAAATGGCAGTTTTATTTTAATTACATATTCAAATGGAAATTGGCATAGGCATTTGGCGGTTCTAGTCTTAAACCTAAGTTCCACTCAGGGGCCCTAAAAAGGCTGGAGGTTTCAAAAAAGTTCCTACTGCTGGTTAACAATGCGTTGTCTAAATAATTAGAAATTCTGCTTAATAACGATAAATTCTGCTGGTGAACAGCCTGTCCTTACAGCTTTCAATGTTAGAGTTTTCCTGTCCAGGTTGTCAACAACCTAGGCAAAAATGTGCATCTCTGTGAAAATTTGTGATTGGTTCAACCTAGTGAGTGTCCTGTGGCAGGACCTAAGCCACAGCATGTTACGTAGTGCCTAAAAAATAAAGCCACGGGATTACTGCTCCATTTACACTGAGCCGAAGCCAATACTTTGCAGTTATGATCACTCAGGCCTTGGCGAAAAACAAATGTGTCGGTCTAGCTGCCCCCATTCCTTTCAGGTACCTTATATCAATTGGATAAATTGGGGATTTGGGAGGTGGCGGGGCCATACATCCGTGGCCTGGGTGGCAGAGGGCAGGGGGAAGCATGCGTCTGTCATTGCATAATGTATTGCCATAGATAGCGACATGATAAAGGGAAACATTGGCTTTTTATACAAACAAAGCTACATGAGACATTAGCTGAATCATTTCTAATAACACACAATGTTACCTAAATGCTTTTATGCCCAACAAAAATTTGGGGCAAAATATCTGATGTGATTGGTCAAAATTACTGTATGAGAGCTGGGCTACCAGTGTAAAAGGCTAGAGTAGTATTTTGAAACATGTACAGTTGTGCTCAAAAGTTTGCATACCCTTGGAGAATTGGTAATATATGTACCATTTGTAAAGAAAACATGAGTGAGCAGGCAAAACACAAGTCTTTTATTTCTTATGGGATTCAGATTCAGTTGTAGGTCATAACAGAATGGCACAATCATAAAACAAAATATGGCAACAAAGAAAAAAATTAACTGACCCCTGTTAAAAAGTCTGCATACCCTTAGTTCTTAATACTGTATATTGCCTTTAGCATCAATGACAGCATGCAGTCTTTTTTAATAGCTGTCTATGAGGCCCCAAATTCTTGCAGGTGGTATAGCTGCCCATTCGTCTTAGCAAAATGCCTCCAGGGCATGCATAGTCTTTGGCCGTCTTGCATGAACCACACATTTGAGATCTCCCCAGAGTGGCTCGATGATATTAAGGTCAGGAGACTGTGATGGCCACTCCAGAACATTCACATTTTTCTGCTGTAACCACTGGAGGGTCAACTTGGCCTAGTGCTTAGGGTCATTGTCGTGCTGGAAAGTCCAAGAGCGTCCCATGTGCAGCTTTCATGCAGAAGAATGCAAATTGTCTGCCAGAATTTTCTGATAACATGCTGCATTCATCTTGCCATCAATTTTCACAAGATTCCCTGTGCCTTTAGAGCTCACACACCCCAAAACATCAGTGAGCCACCACCATGCTTCACAATGAGGATGGTATTCTGTTCACTATACTGTAGGCCTTGTTGACCCCTCTCCAAACATAGCGCTTATGGTTGTGACCATAAAGCTCTTTTTTTGGTTTCATCACTCCAAATTACAGTGTGCCAGAAGCTGTGAGGCGTGTCAAGTTGTTGTCGGGTATATTGTAACTGGGCTGGGTTGTGGCATTGGCGCTGTAGAGGCTTCTTTCTGGCAACTCGACCACGCAGCTCATTTAAGTATCGTCGTATTGTGCTCCCTGAAAAAACCACACCATGTTTTTCCAGAGCAGCCTGTATTTCTCCTTAGGTTACCTGTGGGTTTTTCTTTGTATCCTGAACAATTCTTCTGGCAGTTTTGGCTGAAATCTTTCTTGGTCTACCTGACCTTGGCTTGGTATCAAGAGATCCCTGAATTTTCCACTTCTTAATAAGTGATTGAACAGTACTGACTGGCATTTGCAAGGCTTTGGATATCTTTTTATATCCTTCTCCATCTTTATAAAGTTCCATTACCTTGTTACGCAGGTCTTTAGACAGTTCTTTTCTGCTCCACATGGCTCAGTATTTAGCCTGCTCAGTGCATCCACATGAGAGCTAACAAACTCATTGACTATTTATACACAGACACTAATTGCAATTTAAAAAGCCACAGGCGTGGGAAATTCACCTTTAATTGCCATTTTAACCAGTGTGTGTCACCTTGTGTGTCTGTAACAAGGCCAATCAAGGGTATGTAAATCTTTGATCAAGGCCATTTGGGTGATTTATGTTATCATTATGATTTAAAAAGAAGCCAGACAACTATGTGATAATAAATGGCTTCATATGATCTCTATCCTTAAATAAAGGACAGTTGTTTTGTATGATCAGTCATATTTTCAAAATCAATGCCAAAATTTCACAATTTCTGCCAGGGTATGCAAACTTATGAGAACAACTGTATGTACCATAAAAATGTCCACTCTTGAATGCTAACCAATGCCTAGGCAAAAGAGGAAATAGGTTAGCCTACATAAATGGTTCAGTGAAACTGAATGCCCAATGATGAATATAATCAATAAAGGTTATCCATACCCAATGAGCTTGTGCCAAAAGCTTTCTCTCAAAAAAAACATATTTAAAAGGATAGTTCGTCCAAATTTTATATTTATTTCAAGCTTCACTCACCAAAAGATATCCCAGAAGGCCCATAGTATTTTTTTAAAACAATCCATTATTCAGCCCTGTCCCAGTCTGTAATTAGCGTTATTAGCATCAGCCAAGTTCATGAAGGCAAACGTTTCATACCGCTATTGGAAAGCTGCATTGCAAGCTGAAAACTACTCCAAAACACTTCAAACTACATTCAGTAATCTTTCACGGTAGCATCTGTTATTTAAACTGTACACTGACGAAACAGCCGGCGGAATTGGCTAACTGGCATTAGCAAACTATTTCTTATAGCCACCATACACAGCTTCTGTTCTTCGGCAGTGATGTCATCGAGGTGAGCATGAACTTTAACCTCAACAAGCTATGTGAAGATAGGTTGCTTCGCCTAGCTTTTTAAAATTGTTGCTAGTTTACACTTATATACATTATTGCTATATTTTTTGCTATATTTTTGCTTTATATATTTCTTAAGTCTTACTACGTAGATGTCGTGTGCCTTGAGCCTAGAATTTCATTGTACAGGATGACGCCATGTTCTTTGGTGCATTTGATGAATAAACTTTAAACTTCTGGATTTCCTTTGTTTTTAAGTATTGATGTTAACTTCTGCCTGCTCATGGATGTTGAGTTAATTAAATTCTACCCGCTCTGCAATTGGGACAATACCTCTGCCTCTCCCGAGTCGTATAGTGAGAGAATCAATGGAGCAACTTTGCCAACGAGACATACAATTTTTGCGAGAAACATTTTAATACAGAGGATCATGCCCCACATTCACTTAGAAGAGGACTAAAGGCAAATGCAATTCCATCAATTTACCCAGTTCAACCCGTGGAGACAAGACAGATTGTAAGTAATACTTTCAGTTGCTGTTATAATGCACAGTACACATTGCCTCCGGATATTCTGGACAAGGGTTGAGGATTAACGTGTTCACCATCGCCCCCCTTTAGCTGCTCTCCAAGCTTCTATTCGGTCAATTAATCTGTGTATTATGGTTAAAAAAAGTAAGGCTGTATCCCCAGAAAAAATTTCTTCCTGCTCGTATTCAGAGTCAGACATAATATACAGCTCCAGAAAAAATTAAGAGACCACTGCACTTTTTTCTTTCCTTTCCAAAAAAGTCGAAAAGGAAGGTTTTGAGTGAGGAACAGAAGGGTTAAAATTAAGAGACCACTGTAAATTGAACGCTTCTGTTCCTCACTCAAAAGTTTTGAGTGAGGAACAGAAGGGTTAAAATTAAGAGACCACTGTAAATTGAATGCTTCTGTTCCTCACACAGTTCCTCACTCAAAACCTTCCTTTTTTGGAAAGGAAAGAAAAAGGTGCAGTGGTCTCTTAATTTTTCCCAGAGCTGAATTAACCTTTCTCTCTCAAGCAAATAAAGTTTGACTGTCCAAGGTGAATATCAAAGGCGAAATAGGTAACTTGCTTTCTAGCTAGCGAATACTAACTTTCATTTACTGTGTATACACTTACTCGTCCAGAAGGAACGCATGGATCGATACAATTGTGAACAAAACTGACCGGTAAACACAGGAAGTACCTCTTTATTTGAAATGAGAATTGTATTGTGAAAATTAAAACGTTATTCCAAGGAATACAACATTGTCATGTTCTTTGATGTAAACAACACCACTTGTCTTAGTTTGGGGTGTTTTAGTGTAGTTTTCCGCTTGCAATGCAGCTTTGCGATAGGGGTACATACGGTTTCCATTCATGAATTTGTACAATGCTAATAACGCTAATTACTGACTGAGACAGAGCTGAATAATGGATTGTTTTAAAAAATGACTCTATGTGCCTGAAGGACCTATTCCGGGTAAGGAGACTGTCTCCGAAATATGATTTCTGGACGAACTATCCCTTTTATACCTTGTCACCCAATATAGTTTAGATTTGTCAAACTAGCTAATATCTCTGTCGGAATAGTGGTGTACAGATTTCTCTTACAACTTCTTTCATATTGGAACACAGTCATAATGTTTGCATCTGAATGCCAATCACTTCATGAGGCGCTCCTTGTTGGCTACCCCTACACATTTTACTACTTAAATAATTCCAGCATCCAGACAGTGCAACAATGTGATCACCGAAATTGATGAAAGGAAGGAGAAGGAAAAATGTCTAATGCCATTCGGCAGCTAGGCTATCATTAGGTCTATGACACTTTTAGCCGTGTCGTGTGTTCAGTGTTCTTGTTGAGCTATAATGGGAATTGGAGATATATCCTCCTTCCGGTTTTCAAGTAAATTTGCAAATATTCTTGTATTAACGCTTTATGATTACACACTGGTGTTACACCTGTTGTTTTGTTGGCCGTTTGTTTTCATAGTTTGTCATACAATTGTATTTCTCTACATTGTATGTACAGAAACTCAAAAATCTGTTAAATTTTTGTTGTGTGCTGTCTTTTGATTTTTTAGGAAAATCTTCATCCACAGCTACGTGTCCCAATACAAAGTAGAATGAAATGTTTGTTTTTTTCAAGAATGCTGCATAATATATGTTGATTAGCTGATTAGAATTTTCTCAGATAATTGTAGTCAGAATTTTCACAACCAAAGGTGTCGGGGCCCCACCTGGCTCTCATTTGGACCATAGGGGCCTGGCCCAATTTAACCTCTGCTTATATCTAGAATCAGTAACTCTGCTTATAATTCACAGGTTTAATTGGTGGTGTTCAGGCTTAGCATATATTGGATGACTTTTGCTATGAATGGAACACAAATTACTTATCCAACTAACACATTTTCTGTTTGGATGTCTGATAACCTTTTGTTTCACATTAAAACAACATTTTGTTGTATGTCGTGTAGAGCGAATCCCAATTGATTCCAATTTCATTCCACTTTGTAACACAACAAAGTGTAAAAATGTCCATGGGGTTGAATACTAGAATTTTTCTTTTTCTTTGTAAATGTTCTTCCTTCTCTTTCTCTTACTGTTCTCCTCCCCCTCTCCTCTCTTTTCCCTCCCCATTCCATGTCCGTCTCTCTTTCCTTTCTCACCATCTTAATCGCCTCTGGGTAGAGTGGCTCTATCAGAACTCCTCTGCTTGTAGCAACGGACTCCACTAGTTCATTGAGTGCAGCTCGTTTGATCTCTTTCCCCTTAAGGTCGGCCACACAGTCCAGGAAGTCAAAAAGAACACAGCACTGCTGCAACTTCTTACAGAACAGGTCATGGAGCTCTGCCACCGGGGCATCTGGGAAAGGAATAGAGAGAGGGAAGGGGGAGTTGGAGAGGTTAAACAAACTATAGTCCTGTAAACAGTTAAAAAAACATTATGATCACATGCAGCTACAATTATTCTAACTAGCAAGCATGTTTTGGTATAATGTTTTTAGGGACGTGCCAGTAAGAAAATTCTTCTTCGATACCAGTAACCAACAATCATATAATACAATCAATCCGGATACCTATGTTTTGTCATTTCTGTACCTGTACCCTGGCATGAAAATGAAATGTTGCTTCTGATGATGCTTCTTTTTTTCAACAAATGCGAATTAAATCATACAAAAGTCTAAATCTTCCTATATATGTTCATAAGAAAGGACTCACAAAATAAGTTTGTTAATTTAAGGAAAATTTATAAATTATATGAAAATAAATACAAATTTCCTTTCTCAAATTGTATATTATACAATGCCTGGACATACATTTAGTACATTTAAGGTATTACACTTCATCAACAAAACTGTAACGGAGAAAGAATAATATAAATATACAAACATACATGTATAAATATATATATATACATTATAAAAATTACTGGAGCACATAGGACACTTATGCAGATGACAGCACAATTGCTCTGAAATTATCAGCTATGTTTATTTAAGCTATCATCCAAAACCAAATATTACAAGTCTGCCTGTAATTGATTGCTGGCCGAAATATCAATGCAACCCTTAAATGTGTAGTATTTCAGAAACGGACCCCAATATGGTCAATATTTTTGCCTAAAACTATAGCTTTTGCCGGACCACGTAAGTGGAGCCGGCCAAGAAGAGCGAATGTCTCTTACTGAGTGAGTGAGTGAGTGACCGACCGACCGACCGACCCTTGTGAAATAGCATAGTGGTTAGAGAAGAAGACTTGTGAACTATAGGTCCCGAGTTCGTATCTCCTTGCAGGTGAAGCGAAGTACGCATTATGAATTATTTCGTATAGACGAAAACTTTGCTGGCTAAAACCGTTAGTATCTACATTATAGTAAGCCTGAAATAAAACAGTTTACGGTTATATTGCAACTGTTCCTGGTGGATTTTCGAAGTATGCATCCGTGCATGTGTTTTGGGTCAGGATAAACAAACACATTTGCTGGCTTAACATACAGTAGTTACATTATAGTAAGCCTTAACTGAAACTGTATACAGTTATATTGCGACGGTTTCTGGCATGGAAAAGTTCATCTTCAGTCTCGCTAGCATTTGCTCAATTCTTATGATTATTCCTAGGAAGTTAGTAGATACTAGTAAGCCTATTACTGGCTAATAAGCTGTTAAAACGGCCAGTGGCAAAAGCAATACTGTTCATAGACGCTATGGAGGAGGTAAACTTAATAAGAAACGTTAGTCAGTTTAACACAATCCTCAATGGAGTCTAGCGACTGCTGAATCGTGTAATGCCGTGGCGTAGTGGTTAAAGACAGTGCCTCTCACGTGGAAGACCTAAGTTTGAATCTATTGAGAGCAACAACATTTATTAATTATTTCTGGTAGATTCCACAATTCTCTATTCTCTCGTCTTTTCACTTGATGAAAAAGTTAGTTATTGTCGCCTTTATTGATAGTTATTGTATAAATGTCATTCACGAATGAAAGAAAAAAGTATGTTGTTTTTCCATGAAAGATAAAAATACATGCTTATGCCATGAAATGAAATAGCTTTGGCAGACTCACTAGCAATTGCTCAATTCTTATGACTATTCTAGTTAGTAGATACCGGTAAAGCTTATTACTGGCTAATACGCTGTTAAAACGGCCAGTGCCAAACGCCATACATAGACGCTATTTGTGGTGGAGGTAAACTTAGTAAGAAACGTTAGTCAGTTTAACTGTATCAATGTAATACAAGAATGGCCAATTAACTATTAAAACGGCCAGTGGCAAAAGAGGATTTGTTCAGGAAAGAGACAAGAGGCTATACTGACACCTAGCAAATGTACAGTTCTGTGGTGTAGTGGTTAATGACACAGCCTTTTTTGTGGGTGACCTGGGTTCGAATCTCAAGATGGCAACACTTTCTATTGCGGGCCGGCTGAACTAGGCTTGCCTGGTTTCTTGTTTCTATTCTCCTTTGAGCTTCTCCACCACCTCACATGTGAACCCCTGACCTTCATTTATGATAGTTTCTATTTTTGTTACCTTAACCTTCATCCTAACCCCAGTACTGTGTTGCCTAACCTGAACAGTAATCTAACCTTAACTCCATTTTGAAATGTCATTCATAACGAGTTTTCATTTTGAATCAATTATTTTAATAACCAACATAATAGCGAAATGTTAAAGACAAATGTAATAGCGAGTCATTATGGAACAATAGCGCTGGGGATATTTTGATATTAAACATAGTAGCACTGGTGATACAGTTGTGCTCAAAAGTTTGCATACCCTTGGAGAATTGGTAATATATGTACCATTTGTAAAGAAAACATGAGTGAGTAGGCAAAACACGTCTTTTATTTCTTATAGGATTCACATTCAACTGTAGGTCATAACAGAATAAAACAAAACATAAAACAAAACATGGCAACAAAGAAAAAAATGAACTGACCCCTGTTCAAAAGTCTGCATACCCTTAGTTCTTCATATGTATTGCCCCCTTTAGCATCAATGACAGCGTGCAGCCTTTTGTAATAGTTGTCTATGAGGCCCCGAATTCTTGCAGGTGGTATAGCTGCCCGTTCGTCTTGGCAAAATGCCTCCAGGTCATGCAAAGTGTTTGGTCGTCTTGCATGAACCGCACGTTTGAGATCTCCCCAGAGTGGCTGGATGATATTAAGGTCAGGAGACTGTGATGGCCACTCCAGAACATTCACCTTTTTCTGCTGTAACCACTGGAGGGTCAACTTGGCCTAGTGCTTAGGGTCATTGTCGTGCTGGAAAGTCCAAGAGCGTCCCATGTGCAGCTTTCATGCAGAAGAATGCAAATTGTCTGCCAGGATTTTCTGATAACATGCTGCATTCATCTTGCCATCAATTTTCACAAGATTCCCCATGCCTTTAGACCTCACACACCCCCAAAACTTCAGTGAACCACCACCATGCTTCACAGTGGGGATGGTATTCTGTTCACTATAGGCCTTGTTGACCCCTCTCCAAACATAGTTGTGACCATATAGCTCTATTTTGGTCTCGTCACTACAAATTACAGTGTGTCAGAGACTGTGAGGCTAACAAAGTGTTGTCGGGCATATTGTAACCGGGCTGTTTTGTGGCATTGGCGCAGTAAAGGCTTCTTTCTGGCAACTTGACCATGCGGCTCATTTTTGTTCAAGTATCATCGTATTGTGCTTCTTGAAAACAACCACATCTTTTCCAGAGCAGCCTGTATTTCTCCTGAGGTTACCTGTGGGTTTTTCTTTGTATCCCGAACAATCCTTCTGGCAGTTTTGGCTGAAATCTTTCTTGGTCTACCTGACCTTGGCTTGGTATCAAGAGATAGCCAAATTTTCCACTTCTTAATAAGTGATTGAAAAGTACTGACTGGCATTTGCTAGGCTTGATATCTTTTTATATCTTTTTCCATCTTTATAAAGTTCCATTACCTTGTTACGCAGGTCTTTTGACAGTTTTTTTCTGCTCCCCATGGCTCAGTATTTAGCTTGCTCAGTGCATCCACGTGAGAGCTAACAAACTCATTGATTACACAGACAACTAATTGCAATTTAAAAAGCCACAGGTGTGGGAAATTCACCTTTAATTGCCATTTTCACCTGTGTGTGTCACCTTTTGTGTCTGTAACAAGGCCAAACATTCAAGGGTATGTAAAATTTTGATCAGGGGCATTTGGGTGATTTCTGTGATCATTACGATTTACACTTTGGTTGATGCTTGGCAATGTGGGTGGATTGCTTTCCTGCCTGTTGGGCCCTGTCCGGGGCCTCCCCCGGATAGGGCCACAGTGTCACCGGACCCCCCTGTCTCAGCCCCAAGATCTTACGCTGCTATATTATTGTGCTGGGGAGTAGGGTCAGTTCTCCTTCTCCACTATAAATCCTTGTAGATCTAAGGAATGCATTTTCAAAATTTTTCCTGTCTCCTGCCGTTTTAAACTTAGGAGGACATGAGGTCCTGGCCCACACCTGAGGAGTACCAGGCTTGAAAGACCCATTGCTGTCCCGGTCCAAATTCCTCCTGGTTGTGTTGCAGATCAAGACGATACCTGACGATTTCAGCTGCCACTGTGCTGACACCTCCCCCCTCCCCCGTGTTGTCCCTGTCCTTGTCCATCTGGTCATGCTTCCGACCTGGACTAAGTTTAAATAGACTCTGGACTCAGCCCACGTGCACTTATTAATTATTGCAATTGTACTCTTAATATGTTCACCCGGTACAGCCAGAAGAGGACTGGTCACCCCTCTGAGCCTGGGTCCTCTCTAGGTTTCTTCCTAAATTTCGGCCTTCTTAGGGAGTTTTCCTAGCCACTGAAATTCAACACTACTGTTGTTTGCTCCTTGGGGTTTTAAGGCCGGGTGTTTTGTAAAAGCACTTTGTGACAACTG